>QVOB01024967.1:0-24460 GCA_014839585.1 Pseudomyrmex concolor
CCGCGCGGGATTACGTAAAACGACGACTTTCGGCGTCGAAAGCATATTAGCCGGCCATTAAAATAGCTTTGGCTACAGCCATTTTCTGGGTCATAATCCGCGCAATTAGACGGCTTGGAAACGGACGGTCTTTAAATGGGAATTATAAATTTAGCCGCCCCGCGCCGGAACGTGGAAACAGTCTCCGCAAACCAGGTACGTTCGCGAAAGACAATTCCGCGCTCTCGCGAGTTTCATATATATACATAAAAGTATCTTTTGTCTCGAACGTGAAAATCATATTCCGTTCGAAATTTATTTCTCCGTTCTGTAAACTTACGATCTCGTTCGAGTTTTCTCTTCTGATGAGATGAAATTTATTATTGCGCGTGAGCGACTTCTCTTCTCTCCGGAGCAAAACCGCGCGCGGCATCGTTCATGGTCCATTTCCGCGGCCGGCGATTCGTGTCCAAAGAACTCGCATAAATCACAGAATAACGTGGGTGGGCAAGACTCGGGCAAATGCGGAATGTGAGAATATCGCGGAAATAAGGAAACGGCTACTGTTGCGGTCGCGGCAATTTGCGCCGAGGCCGTTTTTATCGCGAGGACGAACGGCGGATTCGTCTTCGAGAAACACTTTACCTCGTGCGTCTTTCACGGTTACCCGCAATTACATCTCTATTGCCCGTTAACAGATGACTCGTGCGTAATTTGTTTATTAAAAATAAGAAGATGCGAAAACTGATATTTCGGTTTGTGCGCGTGGATGCATATATGCCGCATTTGGTTTTTTTTTTTTTTTTTACCGCCTTATTATTTCCTCCAACGCACACGTCAAATGTCAACAACAGTCTTTGTTAAGTAAATTGTTCATGTACGCGAGACTTCACGGACTGTCAATATGTTCTGTTATGCAAATTGCTGGATCGCGTAATGGAGCATGAGACTCAAAGGAACAGACAGCTGGAAAAAATGAGACGGCGCAAAACGGCGCGATTGCGCGTCTGGAAAAGCTCTGGAAAATGACAGTCGTTACACCTAACAGCCGTCCCGTTAGTTCGGACTTGTCCGTATTGGTATTAAATTTATTGGGTCATTTTTTTTCTTTCCCGTTGCGCACGAGCCGTCTCGACGGTGACGTCCGGACGGATAAGTCATCAGAGCCTATCTGCGCGATACTTTAACGAGACAACTCGAGAATCAGGAATTAATCGAGAAACATGTGACATCGCGCTATACTTATTTCTTTTGTGATCGAAGTCTTCTGATATACAAAGAAATTAATCAAATGTTCTAACAGATTAAGAAAACTTTAAGTAAGGACAATAGAAGATATTTCACAAGTTCGTGTGTGACTGATTATTTGTTTAATATAAAATCCCCCCCCCCCCATATTTCTTGTGTGCGAAATTTTATATTCAATAAATTAAATAAAAAATAAATTCCATATTAAGGAATAAATTCTCTATATTAATCAATCAATCACGAACAAGCAAGTACGAAAGTCTCTTAACTCTTCCTCTCAAAAGAAGAAACTTTTTGTTTTTTTCAAGACACACACACAGCAAATAGCGAGTGTTCCTCGCCATCCCCCTAAACGTATAGCTTTTTAGAATGCAATTTTCTGTCAACGACACTCTTTTTTCGCTTCTCGCGTGCAAAAGTCAGATTACTGATATGCGTCGAAAATTGTGTCACTTCCAGGTACGTTCTCTTCCTGCAAACAATTGTTCAACGAGGTGACAGCGATGACAACGACGCTGCCGTGCCTTAAATGTCGCGGCCATTCGCGCCGTTCTAATACTCCGACTTCGCGCGTTTCCTGCCGTGACGCGTCGTAAATTCGCTTTCCGCGAATTTCGCAACGCGAAACTTACCGATGCGCCAAATGCATCCGCGCCACGGAAAATGGCCGCGCGCGAAATAGAGTCGCGTTACGTGATGCGTTTGCGCCGCGCGTACATACAATTCAGAATGCAGCATTTCCGCGAAAACCACGTGCGAATTCTGTCGTTACAGCCACAACATACAATTGTGTAATTTCGAGCAACTAGATAATTAACCAGGTTATTGCGAATTATGCTCGAAACGCGAAACAACTAAATGCACTATATCTCGTGACAACGAGGTTCCGACTGTTACGTAAGTGGTGATCTTTCGTGGTTGACTTGTGGAAATAAACAGAGATGAAATATATTTCACTAAATATATCAGGACGCGTCGTCACGCTATTGACATTTATTGACACCGTGTTCTGCCGCGGAAAAAAAAAGGTAGGTTTCTATTATATGAACAGCAAGAGAAACCTCTATCCACAGATTTTCAGTTTTATTGACAAAATATTTTGTTAGCAAAATAACAAATCTAATAAGCCTAGCCAATCCCTTGTGCCGGTCGTATAGTAACTAATCTTCTTGCTGTTTCCAGCACAAATTTTTTATTTTTCCCGTGCGAACATACATATGTGCGAAAACGCGTTATTGTTGTCACGTGCGTGATGCATCCATCGCCGGTAAATCGACCGCGCGGATGGTTGTGATTACTTCTGATGCAAACCAAACCTCAAATGCGGCGCATCGCGAAGATTACAGTCTGCATAATAATAATTTTCAATCGCGCGCGAGAGAAACAACGCGCGTTAACAAACGAATAAACAGTTTTAGCGAAATTTTAGGATCTAACTTCTCCAACTTTTGTTGCGGTTCACAAATCACATTCGATTTACACAATAGCCACGCAGATTTTGCAAACCACCTCGTTTCGTTAATTTTCTCGAGAGGCTAACGGAACGCCATAATTGGCACAGAGATCCTCGATCTTTTTATTTCGCCGCAAGAATCGTATCGTGAGCACCACGGCGCAAGGAATTAGGTCGATCGTTTCTCGGAAGAAACGCGCAAAGGGACGCGCAATAATCTCATAGCGAGGATTGTTTTCCCCGCAGGACGGAACGACGGCCGATAATTCCCTCGGCTGTGGCAATAAATATTCTCCTGTGAGATATCTTCTTGCCTAGGCTCGTTTCGCGTCTTTCCCGCGGCCATTGATTGTCGCAAATTAAATAAGCGAGCGTGGTCGGCGAAAGCGGAGCGGAGCGAAGCGAGAAAAAGTCACGGAAAGAAGCGTCATTTTGCGAAGAAACAGACGAAAGGCTTCTTTCGAAAGAACGCCAAAGTAAAGGTCAAAAGCTACGAGACGAGATTCTGAAGCGATCGATCAATCCGCCTTCGCAATTTTTTTCGGAGGAACATAATCGTTCAAAGCTGTTAAAATGTAATTCGAATTTTCTCGTGCGAATTCGATAAAATCACGTGAAATTTTCCCGAGCTTAAATCTTCTTCGCGCTAATACTTTGTCAATTTCTAATTACGTGCGGTACTTGCTGCTGTAGGTAATAAACGCCAATCAGGATTTGCATTTCATTAAATATACGTGCAACATCACAGCTGCGAGGGGAGCAAGTACGAAACTTGACGTCATCAAAGATGAATCCCTCGACTCTGCCGCGTCAGCTACAGCCACAATCCAAATAGAAGGAACTTCTGATTAAAGTTGAGACAACGTCGGACGGTTAGCTTTGTATTTTGAATGCGGTATCTCTTTTTGTCGAGTAAAAGCGCGCCGTAGCAACGAGATAAAACGCAACATTCCGCTTCTTTCTAAAAGTCTTGATCCTGTTACTGGTATTAGATAATGCATAGGTGTATCCTCCTAGTTTCCGCTCAGACAGGAAGAAACCGCTCGTAAAACCCTTATACTTGCAGCAGCAAACGTGGTTATCTTCTCCGTTGCGGGTTATTTCATAATTATAAATATATATCGTGATTGTAAGTTGTCGAATATGTATATTATTATCGGAGTTTTCGCAATGTTACTCGGCTTGAATACTTAAACCGCAGTAGCTCAAAACAATTTAAAAAAACAAAATTACATTTATCTCCAAACTGCAAATTTTAACATTGTGGACTTCAATGTATTGCCGTTTAATAGGTCAATTTTTTTTAATTTATCTAATTATTGAGAGCGAATTACGACGATCAATAGTAGTTATACTCGAAGCTTTCCAAGTGTTTTAGTCGTGTTGTTATCTTTACACAGAAATTTTGATAGAGTTTTTCATTCCGAGATGTGTACGCGACGTAATTTCTCGCTTCGGCTAACCGCGTTCTCTTCGCGCGCGTCGGATCGCGAAAGATTATACCAGATTCCCAGGACGATCCGTGTGATCGATCATCGTTTCATCGCTAGCTCCCGTAAACGACGCCGTAAAACTCATCGTTGCGCCGCCATCGCCACGCCGCGGTTGTGTAAAAATTTCAATTGCGATTATTAATCCCGCGCTGCGTGTGCGTAGCGCGCTCGCAAATACAATTTTTCGATTACACGCTTCGAGATCCTTATAATACACGGTATTATAAGGATCGGTTATAATACATCCTCCCTCTGCTGCGTGTCTTAATATTCCACAGCGCGTCGGATCTTCTTCGCGTAAAAAAGGAATCAATAACTTTCTTAGGTAATGCGATTTTCAACATATACTCACTCTCGTGTAAGCGAGGAAGACGATTACCAGATTAGACGAGATAATTCCAGTGTACAAATTATTTCTAAGAATGACTAGGTTTTAACTCCGTGTATGTTTTAACTCTTCCTTGTTTCCTTCATCTTTTTGTTTTTTTTTTTTTCTATTTATAAATAGCGTTAATTAGTTTATTAAGCTCTCGGCGCATTAAATTGCGCTTAATTTCTCTGAAAGATCTCTTTTAAATAAATACCTTACAAAATTTTTCATACAAAGAACACTTGAGTTGATACGAAAACTATTTAATCTCTAAATTTCACATGCGATCTTCGATAGAGAAAAGAAAGAAATGTGGCGCTTGACACACCCAGTACGGGCTTTCACGTCGTCTTATCAATTTCCTGCTTTATATGCGCGCATCAGCTCCCCCGTCTCATTTAACTACATAATAACGTCGCTATCTTCGGAATACGTCCTGAATATGTCAGCGATATTGCCTATAAAATTGCCATGTTTGATATTTTGGCTCTGTTGAATTGCAAAACGAAAGAAAGGCGAGTCAATGCTTCGAGATTCTGTTTTCATCTGGTTACATACAAGCATCGCACAACAAGAAATGACGAGAGAATTTCTTCTCATAAATTTTTGATCAAGAAAAGATAGCAGAATAAATGTTTTTTACATATTTTTACGGCATACCCGATGTAACATCATCTCGAAACATCGCTCGCGCGAGCGGAATATGCAAAAGGCAAAACTCAATGTAGTCAGTTACGTAAAAGAGCAAACACGTGCAAATCAAGGCACGAATATTCATTATTAAAGATGCAGTTAAAAATCCGCACAGCGAGAGGAATAATCTTTCGTCTCGTTAATGATTCATCACCTTTTGCAATTATTACCCGATCGCTATGTACAATTTTAATCGCGTTTATTGCGCGGCATCGATCCCTTCGCGCGCGTTCTTCGATTTCTCTCTCGGCGATATGTGCATACAATAATATCGCGAAATCGATGCACGGGAGCGCGACTTTCCCCGCGGCTACGAAGCCTCGTAAGTCTTGACACTTCCTCTCTCTCTCTCTGATCCGATGGCGACTTAATTAAAGGGTATGATCAGCTGCGCGGATACCGCGCGCGACTACGCGTCGCTATCGCGTAATCTTCTCGCTTGTTACGCACAATCCTTGATTATTCATTTGTCAAAGGGCCAAATGGAACGACACAGAGCGCCGGACGGGACTAACAGGAAATCGATCAGCAGATTGAGAACAGTTATTTCGAGATTGCAGCCGATTAATAATCGCGGGCTCACCTCGCGCGCATGCTCTCTCTTAATCTTATTCAATCATCTCTAGCGGGATGTAATAAGTATTTCGTGCAACGGGTAATCCTCGCTTTAATTTCGTTATTGGAAAAGCAGAGGCAATTTCAGGAAATGCGTACAGTACACGATAACGAGTATTCGTGCGATAATCATTACCTATTCAATCGATCTGTACACGCAGCTACTGCCAAATCGGTAGCTCGCGAACCGATTGACCCGTTTCCAGCCGATAATTGTTGCTTATTAAACCGTCACTATTTCTAGACGACCGATCGTTTAAATGTTAATTTAACTGCGATTCTCACCGCGTTCTGCATGTTTCATTGCGTTACCCATGTCGACGACGTTTGGCAAAAAAATACGATTGCTTATTTTTGCCTGCAAACTCTATTTACGAATATTCAATGGTGGCCGTTTGTACTTTCGTATCTTTTCTTTTTCGCGTCTCTGTAACTGATTGTTAATCCTATTCCTCTCTTCAACTCTGTTGTCTCTTGTCGCTCGTAATTTTCTACTGTCCACATTTCGTCGGGGCGAGATAAGACTGTCCGCGACACAGGTCATCGCAATCTCCTTAGATGTCAACCGAAGATACGGCTGTCTATCTCGAGAGAAAGAGAGGATCCTTCAGACGTCTAGCCGGAGCACATATAACCGCCATGTCTCTCTCTCTCTCTCTCTCTTATGCAAAAGGAATGGCGAGGGTTGCTAGGGTGACGGTTGCCAGACTGACAGGGTCGATACTATCATATCGACGTCATCAATCTGTTCTTCGCATCTGAAAGGCTGGCTTCTCCCGCTATTTCTTGTTGCGCTGCGTTCTTCAGAGAGGGACGGAAAGAGGTTGCTGCGCGGCTTAATACAAAAGAACAAACATTTCGTGGAGTAAAATCGTTGTGCATTTTAGATGTAATCCACTCTCATAACTCTGTGTGTGTGTGTGTGTGTATTTACGATATTAAACCACCGAAACTACTATTTCTGATTAAAGTTTGCACAAGAATCCGACATCTCTTACAAAGTTAACGCGCAGCAATGTGAGACGATTTAAAAATTCTCGCGCCGAGAGAGCTTCTGCTGTCCCGCCGATAAAATAATATTTAACGAGAGAAATTACTTCAATAATATTATATAAAAAAAGAAATTTCAATACTTTTTTTATCCAAATGAATGTCACTAATTATTTTATTATTAGAAATATTCTTTCTTTTGCTTTGAGTAAATTTAAATTAAAAAATTTTATTTTATTTACATTTAAATAAAATAAATTTTAACGATTAGAAAGAGTTTTATTATCTCTTTTTACGCAGAACGTTTCGTATTTACCTCTTCCGAAAAAGAGCATACAGTTTTGAAGGAATATAAAACGCCAGTACGTAATCGCGCGTACTTGTTTCGTGTTGCCACTCAAATATAATAGCGAGCTACAACGGCATGGTAATACGACCATATCAAGGACGATAAAGATAATATGCGCGACGCGTTTTACAGTCGGTATATTTATTTGACGAAGAAACGGATCTCTTGGCGATTCTTGCAGTCGAACGCGAAATAGCGACGCCGGTCGTTACTCCAGTGCGCGACGAGAGTTTCAAAATTTACGATCCACAGAGTACCGTACGCGTCCCAGTAATCCGCGCGACTGTATACTGAACAAAGAAAAGAAAAACGCGCGAGATGGTATTGTTACGACACCCTTCGTGGAAGCATAAAGATAATCATTACCGAACTTCACACTAGATTTCGTCGATGTGCATCTCGCGCTGTAATGTTCGACATTGTAATATTTACCAACGCGTAAGTTGTAAAGAACAACCAAACGTTACACATTGCAAATTTTACGCTTTCTTCAACGTATGAACAATCCCGTTTTTTTTTTTTTTTTGTCATTAAAATACCGTAATCGTCCGTGCAAAGAGAACCTCGAGAAAAACTCCAAGAGAGATTTACGGATAAAAAAAAATACTAAATTAAACAAAATCTGTGAAAACGCATTTATACAATAACGAACACATTGTCCTGTAACAATTCTGACACGATGTCGCAACAATACCCTAATGTTAATTATTCTTTAATTTTATACATTTCAATTTTCTGAACGCAATTTGCTGTCAGAATAAATGAAACAAACGAGAATAACGAGAGTAATAAATCCTGTCGACATCCGTGACAGAACTCGTAAAACTTTTCCAAGAATTGTTCGCGCGGAAATTTATGCGACATAATTCGATATCAGTTTTTATTTTAATGCATTTCGATTGTCATTGCAGCGGCAAACAGAATTACATTGCCTCACAATACGGGAGCCGGAAATATTATTCGCGGCTAATGCGCGATACACGCGAAGCGCGAGATTATTAAAATATTAGAGATCTTGCACATGATTAAGTAATGAGAAAAAGTGAATGGTTTGATATCCGCATTTTGAAAAAGAACAAATGCTTTTTGCGCAAGAAATTTTTATCTGGCATTACTTTTACGAAAATTTAGTTATCGAATATTGAGTGGCACTTTTCATTTTTATTTTTTGCAAAATAAATATTTTTTCATTAATTTACAATGTATCGGGCGTATCTATTTCTTCTCTATTATTAAGGCAGAATACAAATACTACTTTGATTAACAGTAACTAATCACACTACGTTTATCTAGTTGAAGTGCCGGAAAGTGTAACTAATTAGACACTTTCGAAAGTTACCGCAGAGTAGTCTGACGTGACAGTGTTTCATTCAGTTGCTATAGACGTGATATTAATGCACAATTGTTAGAGAAAACACGCTATCTATTAGGAATCTGAACAGATACATAAAAGATAACGTAATAAATTCCTGCATGTATTCAACAAGATAATTAAACTGAAAATATATAAACATCGAGAACTTTAATTAAACAAACGAGTAAATTATTAGATGGTATTTTATATAAATTTTTTCATTAAAAAAAAAGTATTAAGAACTCGAATATTTCAAAAAGAAACTAGAACTGTCTCATTATATCTAGAATTTGCGATCTTGAGAGGACGCCAAAAGGAGTAGGAGAGAGAGAGAGAGAGAGAGAGAAAGAGAGGATGTTTCTAATAAGAGTGGAATAAAATTTTACCCAACCGCGAGTTTTTAGTCTTTTACAGTCTTTACGCTCCACATACTTTAGGCGAGAATTTACAACGTCTCGAAAATTCGCGCAAGAAAAATTCTAACGACACTTTTGCGAAGAATTATTCGTTCTCGAGATCAAGTTTCAAGATTAACGAGATTTTAAACGCGCACAAGTATCCATACGATCTCGAATTCTAGTAAGCATTTAAATCATTGTTGTACAGAGAGAAACTTTTCGAGACGTTTGCATTCTCGTCACGCGCGTTTTGGCTGTGTCGAATTAACCGTTATCGCTCGAACAAGCGCGATTGCGAAACAAAGGAGCGACACAAAGGAATGGTCGCGATTACGATTTGCGTAAATAAATGCGAAACAAAAAATCTACCGTGATTCAGAAGCGTATGCACGAATCAAAAGGATAACCGTTATACATGTATATATACCTATATATAGCAAAGCGGCTGCATAAACCGTAACTCGCATCTGTGACCGCAGGCGCGGCATGTACAAGCGCGAGTCTTTTATGCACGTGTTACATCTTGTTAAGTTGGCGCGATCTTTGCAGCGTTCCTAATTACAAAACGTTAATAACGCTAAGTTACTCTGTCAGACAGTCACACGATGATAACGCAAAACATTATCGATTAATTAATTAAGGCTATTTTTTCTTGTTAAAGAAATGTCGTCAGCCTGCAAAACAATTTCGACGCTCTATGATTATCTATAAAATGTTTACAAATATACATGGAAAAAAAAATTTGCTAGAATAGCAAAAAATTAGTTACTATATGGCCAGCAAAAAGACATTTATTGAGATTATTGAGATTTTTGTTTCGCCAACAAAAAAACATTTTGTTGATGAAACAAACAATTTCGTAGACTCAACCATTTTCCTTGCTGACCATATAATAGCAAAATTTTTTTTTTCCGTGTTGAGATACTCTCTTAACTCTTAAAAGCTCTATCATGGGTGAAGTTCACTTTATGCGAATTTCGTAATGTTATTAAAAACCACTGACAACACATTAACTTTAGGTATTATTCACACAATCAGACTTTTTTGATTTCTAAAATAAAAAAAAATATTGGGATGAAATTTCTCACTCATGATTAACGTGAATTTTGTATGACAGATTTTAAGGATTAAATAGAATCAGCAAAACTTTCACTAATTGATTTAGTGACAGATAGTTTCACTGGGAATCAGTGACAATGTCACCGAATAGCAGTGAAAGAACGTTCTTTCAAAAATGAAATGTACTGAACCAGTATACAAATTTCACTGATTGAGTCAATGACAGATAATTTCACTAGAAGTCACAATGTTACTAAATATCATTAACATATTAATTTTGCTACAATTCTTGAGAGCCTCAAAAGCTGAATAAAACGTCCGCTTGATATTCAGAGATCTAGCAAGAACTACCATATATCGGATGATTGTTCACATTAAATCAGCGGTAACGTCTCACGTATATATTGCTAACATCACGTATTTCTGTCGATTTAAACGAAGCTTTTTGTAAAGTAATATAACTATTAAAAACAATTCGCGAGTTTGTAAATCCAAGTTTTGCAACATCTCGTTATTGCAAATCATAAATGCAATGCCACAAGTTTTACTTACAATTAGTGTTTTGCAAAGTGAATACCTACGTTCGAAATGCAGATCGTATCGGATTTTTGCTTAATCCAAAGTAGGTAGTTCGAATGTCCGCGCGAAACATAATAAAGAAATCGAGGACAGCGGATTAGGAAAATAATTCGCTTTCTCGCGACTCAGGGGCCGGAAACTTTGTTGTTCGAGGAAGCTCAATTCAGCAATTAATCGTACATATTGAATATTTTTTACACGCTTTCTAATAATTCTGCTAAATGTTTACGAGACATAACTAATTGTGCTAACAGAAATCTTATTAATTAAGACGCGATAAGATTATAAATAAAACAAAAAAAAACGTTCGTCATGTAGTTTCGCGACTTTTGAATAAAAAGTGCGATTTATTGAATGATTGTCGAGATGCAAAATTTGCTTGCAAAGCTTTAGAAAGAGCTCTCAAGTAGTTCTGGGAAAAATTAAATATTCAAGAAGGACAAAAGAAAGAAGGAGTCTAGTTTTGAAAATTATATACATAGTAGATCATATAAAAATGCGCTCAAAGAGTTCCTCCCTGCCAATTATATGCGACAAGTACAAATAGCCACGAGCATGACAGTAGCTGGACGTATAAGGAAGCTATTTTAACGGTATCTACGAGTTCCTTCTGGCCGACAAATTGTCCTGTTTTTTGCTTTCTCACGTGATTAACCGCGATTTTGCAATAAAAATGCGAACCATCTCTACGCTATCCCGTCGTGACGGGAAATGGCACAATTATTACGTACATGTATAAAAAACTTCTTTACTTTCCCTTAAAACATATCTATAAGATTTTGCGTTCGGGCGTGACTTTATATTAATCAGCTTTGTTCAACAAGATCAGTAATTTATAGTTTATAGATAATAGACTTTGTTTCAAAAACTACTATACGCGTATTATTAGTTTCATTTAGAAACTATTTTTTATATTAAATCATATAAAGACAACAAATATATATGCAATGATTTTCCATCACCTTAAATAAATCCTATTAAAAAACCGCGCAATATTTATATACGTTCATAACGAAGAAAAGATTTTGGAAGAATATATTGTACATGTACATGTTTGCACCATCGCTTCACAATATACCGTTATGACCTTAATTGATCCTTAATTCAGCAAGGAGATAATGACAATTAACGGACAATTCACTTAGCTGTTGATACATTTTTTTGCTCCGCCTCTGATAATGATTGAATACCCGTATGTATCTGCACCAATTTCCGCTGCGTCATGTATCTGCTCCGACCTCGTCACACATTAAATACACGCGTTTAAATTTCCTGGCTTAATTGATTTCTGTCGAGTTCCGTTACACAGCACAATTTCCGCAACATATAACGTAATGCTTATAAATATTCTGTGATGTTGAAAAAAAATTTTCAATTTTACATATTGAATGAATGAAAAAGTTTGCAACGATTCTCGCGATAGAAAAACGGATCAACTTTATGAAAACAACGATTTATTCATTTCACCAAGTACACAACAGCGAGAAATAATATAAAACAATGGGGATTACTTGGTAGAACGAATAAATTGTTTCTAATAAAAATTGCTCCTGTCTTCCATCGCGAAATCCATCCGAAACTTTGACATTCACAATACGTTCTTCAAATTTATTATTCGTTTATTTTTTCTATTTTATCTACATTATAAATTTCTTATTTTTGATATCTTTTTTTATTTATTTTCTCATTGGGAGTTTAACGAAACGGAACATTATGCTATCAGCCGACGATATATGTATCTTGCTTCGAATATCGATGAATTCGCACTGCTGGCAACCGGTAGCAGAATATATTTAAGGATTAGAGAATTTATGATACAGTTTTGCGCGTTAAAATCTGACTTCTGCACCAAAGTATATATCACTGCCATCGAGTCTGGCGCAGTGTTAAATGATAATTCATTCGCGCGATATCAGTAATACGTGTGGCAGACAGATAGATGTATATAAAATTTATTGCAAAAGTGACTCTTGTTTCTTTTGTTACACATAACATTTAAGTCACTATAATCTCCGATAAATTCTACGATTAGTACCTGACCTGCGCACAAAACTAGAACACAGTTACGTTTTACCGTTTATCACGAGAAATCAGAAAATGATTAAAAGTTTCCTGGGAGAGTTTCCCTCTGTAAACAACTTCTTGTTCTTTCTTCTGATTTTCACTGTTCACCCCGGATTTTCCTCGAATCGATTTTCCACGTCTCGTTCGAAAGTTATTTGTGAATAAGACATCGAAGTCATTGGAATGTAACGAGGGAGGGAGTAAAACAAGAAAGTACATTTGTGATAATACAGTAATAAAACAGTAATCAACGCTCGATTGCACACTGGCGGGGAAATTTAATTAAACGGCTCGCCCGACACGCGTCGATAGCGAACCGAACGGAAAAGCGGTTGCGTGAAAAGTTCTACGATCAAATATAGAATGCCGCTCGGTGTGTTTCTCTTATTAAACGAGAACAAGGTGCCTCTTAGAGATCGTAAAACTCGCTCGATCTTAGTTTAAATGACGTATGAATAATGCGGGACTCCCGTGTCGATAAGCGTTTAGTTATAACAACAATCAGTTTCCTGTTTACAATAAAAATAACGCGCGTTACAGAATGTTGCAGACACCGTGCACTTTCTCTCACTATTTTCTCTCTTTCTGTTTTTTTTTCCTTTAATGTCTAAAAACGTTTATTCTTTTAAAGAAAACATCTTTGTTGCACTGACAACCAGGTTAATTTCTTTGTAATTATTTTTATTTTAAATATAAACCTCTAATAAAATTTCTTGAATTTGAATCAATTTGAATTTTAGAATCAAAACGTTACACAAACAAACTTTTGTCATCTATTGTAGCACTATTTTATATAATATTTTTATTTCAAAATTTATATTTTATTATAACAACGCTCCTTAACAAAAAATATTTAAAAAATTAACAAATAGATTTATCATGTTGTGTTTTATCAAGTTGTATTTATTACGAATAGTATTACCGAGTACTTGTCGTCTCAAGATAAAAAACACTGCAGGAATCTGCAGCTCCGATGGTCGACGTCGAGAGGCTTTCGATTCTCGCTCGCCAGACGTCGTGGTCGAGAAATCGCATTGCGACTAATCGCGACCAGCGCTGTCGACGGTAACGACTCGAGACGAGATGTGCGCTCGAAAAATGCGGCACTCGCATCTCGAAAATCCGCTTTTAGCGCTCTGATCTTCTGTCGGTTGCTATCGCGAGAATCGACCCGCGTTCCCCCGTTCGTAAAATTAGAATCGCTGGATACCTGACGCGATTCGCGCTCCCAACGTTTGTTATCCTATTTCTGTCGCAATATGCGAACTATGATAAATACCATGCAGTAGATGCACAGCGTGTCTCTTTCTCTCTTCTTCTTTTTTTTCTGATTCATCTCATTTAATAGATTCTATCTTAAAAGATTTTCTCTTATAAATTATCTGTGCTACAAATTTAACAGTAGAACAGAATTGAATGTATACATGGTTTTATCACATCCGTCAATTTGACAGATATGTGAAAACACGTTTTATTCGTTATTACATATTTTTAATTCCTTTAATATTTAAATAATTAACAAAAACAGCTACGAGGAGTTTTAATTATTTCTGTCAATCATTTGAACAAAAGCACTATTTAACACAAATTTCTGTAATTTAAAATAAAAAATCTGAAATCCCGTCATTTAGACGAATTTGCTTGTTCTAGCGGTAAAAGATCCACATATCAGTGATGAGAAATCTAATGTTAACTAAAGTATGCAACGAGTACAAAATGTCTATTAGTTGTTTCCGTTGTACAAGATTAGACTGTTCTGTAAGTAACAGCAATCGGTATGTAAAAATAGAATTTTCAGCCTGGCAGAGAGGCGATCGGCGCGGCGTTCCCTTCGTCTCAGCTATTTCTGCGAACACCCTCTCGCCTTGCTTTTGTTTACCCTGCGACTTTGAACGCGACATCAATCGTTCGGAATTATCAATCTTGTGAATCAATGACATCGCTAATTTTACGTTCGCTCTAACAAAAACCTCACAGAAGAAAATTTACAATATTAACTAATAGCTTGGCTATAAACGGATATTTTTGTAAACGAAACTTAACTTGATTTTCCTTGAATCTTTTAATGTGCCCGTCGCGTTCTAATTGCAAAATCACGTAGCCGCACATTGGTGCATCGCGTCGACCTCGCGAATCGCTGGCACGAGATTAATTCCGGCAGATGCGGACGAATATATAAGAACGATCAAACAATGACTTCGGAAAATTGTGTCACGGCTAGTATAACGAGACGTTATACTATGCCGTGGAGATAAGCTGGTAAATGATTCGAGAACGCTATCGAGGGATTCGTTACACTTCTCGACGTTATGGTTACCCAACTTTGACATCTCTGACCCTAAGCGAATTGTAACAACTTCGAGAGAATTAGAGGCCCAATTACAGAGAAGAAATGCAAATCGGTCCGCGAAATGTAAATGAACCGCGAACTCTGGTAGAAGAAAAGAAAGAAGTGAGGTAATTAACGGTTGTAAAAGCCGTTTTGCGAAATACGACGTCTAGCGATGTGTTACCCAAGAGGTTCTTGTATCTTAATACTTTCGAAACACTCACGTAAAAATAATATTAAACAAAACTAATAAAAAAAATACACAGACTCCACAAAGTTAAAATTAAATGGAAAAAGATCAATAAGAACCGAACGCTAGTTTTTGTAAAAAAAAATAATATTACACACTGGAAAACAAGTGTCTAGAATTATTTTTAGGTGCGTGACTTCGCGTAGTTACAGCAATCTCTCGTTGTCAGTTAATTGACTGCAATTGTGTTGTCACGTTATGGGACCGATTATATAGAGCGAGCGACCATAGAAAGAGAGTGTACACATTTATTTGGCATTTTTCGGTCTCGCCACTTTGCAAGGAATAAATCGATTTAATCGAGGTGTATCAGTTTTTTATCTTCGGTTGTGCAAAAATTTCCACGTTGCATTTTTTACCCCGGTGCGATCGAATAAGCGCTTTACAGTATATAGCTAAGCGCATTTAAAATCGTTTAGTTGCTCCATTAAAGTATCTTTAGCTGTCGTATATATCAAATTTAAAAATATAATTCCGATAGAGAACACGACTGAATTGACAACGCCTATCAAGAAATGCCATTACACAATAATGTCATATTATTCTCATCGATAACATTGTCGGCGAAGCAGACAACACGGTCAACAAGCAATAAAACGATCTTGATATTAACGCGCTAATATATAAGTCGTGTTTCATCAGCATTCTTTCATTAAAAAAAAACCCGTCAAAATGATGGATTTTTTAATTTTAAATTACAGAAATTTATTAAGATGCTCTTGTCCAAATATAACTCTGACAGAATTATTAAGAATCTTTGTGGCTGATAGCCTTTTATTGTTGATTAATTATTCAAATATTAAAAGAAGAATATTTAAAGAAGTTAAAACAAATATAACGAAGAAAAAGATTTTTCAAATATTCGTCAAATTGACTCTGATGTTCTGAGCGTTAAACTCCGAAACTTTTATAAACTACATACAAGTTCATCGCTTCGTTCAAATACAAAAGAAAAAAAAGAACCGGCCCGACTTTTGCGCGAGAGAAAGGAGAAGCCATCGAGCAGACTCGTAGACGAAAAACGGTGATCGTTTTTCTAATTATCGGTCAGAAAAATGTCTGATTTCCTGATCCGTAAACCGCGCAATTATATGCGTTTGTAATCAAACCGCACAGTGGCCTTCAATCTGTCTCGCAACGCTTGTCTTGAGCGAGAAGGAAAAAGCAACTGTCAATTGGGGCACGCACAGCAGGGTGGATAAAAGTTTATGAGAGAGATTATTGGAAAAAACTGCTGCTACAACGTATGATTTATGACTTGGTTACGGTTTCTCGATATTTCGATTTATGTAGCCACTCGGATCGCCAAGTAAGTAGCGCGCGTGTGCTTGCAGTACATAATATATGTCGTTAGAAACGACAGAAACGAATCTCGTCGTTTAGAAGCTAACTGCAATGTGTTATTCATCGATTCGATCTGACAACGGCGGCGGCGGCGGCGGCGGCGGCAGCGGCGGCGGCGGCAGTGATTGTGATCGGTGATCGTATCGTTTCGATACCGTAGGCGAGCTATCGACGCTTTTCATGCTTTCGTTTCTCGCGAACTTTCATCGTGATCTCGCATCATTATATATTTCATCCGTTAACTTTCTCGCGACATGCAACGAGATCTTTGCAACTTTTATCGGTGAAACATGACTCATTTCGTTATTTACAGCAAGAAGTTTATTATTTCCAGCGCTATATAAACAGTCAAGTGAGGCAGGCTCGACAAAATGTAAGGCTTAATTTTTTGCAGCGAACTGTGTTGTTGATACCTATTTTATTTCCTGCGCGTTTTCCAAATGTTTTTCGGCGTAAAACATTTCATTCCGAGACAATCTCCGATTCACGAGGAAAGAAACTGATAAACGAGCGGTCGGTTATTCGGTGTCGATAAGTGGCGGTTACGCGATTGCTCGTTAAGCACTTCGTAATTATACTATCCGAGAGATAATTCGCTGACCGGATTACGGAATTCGCTACTGCGAGACGACAAGCTGTGTTTTCTGCCGGTTGCAAAAGGCGGGAGAGAAAAAAAGAGAGACAGTTCGCAATTCAACGTTGATTAGCGATCGTCGTTTCGAATACGATCGTAGTAACCGATAGCAACGACGTCTGAGTGCCTCATCGATCGGACATGCCCGAGGCCACCACCGATGCCGCCATAATCGGTGGTTCCTCGATCCGGTTTGACGATCCACGAGGAATCGCCGTGCCGCGGTCCAGGTGTCTCACGTGATTGTTACTCGCGCGATACGTACATATTTCTCGTTTTTACATCATACCATGATTTTTAAATCCGAGTCATAATTGACAAAAATAAATAATAACAAAATTAATTAATCAATAATGAATAATTAAACGCGATTAATTAAAATCCGAACAGCTTTAAGCCATTGTCAGAAGAATGTGAAAGGAAATTGACTCAAAGTCTTTATGTCGAAATACAAACTAGACCAACAAACAAGTAAGTCAATACAAAACTTGGAAAGATATAAACATAATATATATATAAAAAAATAAATATAAGGAAGCTATCGCACAACCATTACGTACGATAATAAGCCGACATTTGTTCTGAAGAATGAAACTTGTCAACGAAAATAGCAATGTGATATCACTGTCGCTATATTTACGCGTTGTTTCGAATACTTCGATCGCACATTATATTAAAAATTAGATCGTAAAAATATAAAAATGTTACGTAAATATTGCAGGTATCAATATGGGGAAGATAATATACTATCAATGTATATGAACGGAGCAGTTCAGCATTCAGTTTCCGGATAGCAGTTGGCTTAGGAGTTGGCCTTTTTATTTCACCGTACAATACGTCTCGGTACGTAACACGTATGACACACGAACGTGGGCGCGAACATTTACCTATATATTCCTATCTGCATAAGGGCCTTGTAAAGTCGGCTCCTTCAAGAAACCATTGCCTGGCGCATGTGGGCATTAGTATCGCGATAGCGATTTCGCCATAGATCACGTAAGCACGACGGTTGTTTCGTTGCAACGTTCGCGGTAGTGTGATTCGCAAGTCACGATTCTTCAATGAAATTCCACAGATCTTTCTCTCAAGTCTTTTCTTTCTCTCTTGGCATCGCGCGCTTTCGATCGGATTTAAGAAACACGAGAATTGCCGGGTTTTGATGCGATTTAATTTAATAAAAACCATAATCAACGCTGTCTGCGTACAAGAACGACAAATTGGTCAATATATTATTAGTAGTAACGGAAAGTTCTTGGCTCTCTGTGGCAAAATTTAATGTTTATTCGAAAACAAACGAAAAGAATCAATCGTCGAAGTATCGACTGGTTGAGATCTACTCGTGATTTTTTGCGCTCGAGATGGTCGTGTTAGATACATTTTTCATAAAAAAAAAAAAACATCTTTGTTTAAACGTCGGTCTTTGCTAAGTCGAGTTAAACAGAAGAATCGTTTTCTTTCATTCATGCGACACGTTTTTCTTCTTTTCGAATTTTTCTCAATTGATGCGAACAATTGAGAAAGCTAACCTGCAAGTTCTTTTTGAGTTTAAGCTGTAATAATACACATTTTAAACAATGCGCAAAAATACACAGAAGCCATTAATAATTTTATAAATTTATGAAGGAGAGAGAGACCACGTGGTAAACGTTAATGCATTTTACTGTGAAACAAAGTGATTCTTTTAGCGAGCAAAGAGCTCCGTCGACGCGTACAAAATTAACTCACGAAACATTGACGCCATTAGACGACGGACGTGACGTCAAAAGTGTGCCAAATACTTTTACCGGCGCGCAAACGGAAGTTGTTATTTTGTCGCTCGCGTCTTTCAGCGATGAGAAAATTTATTTATATTATTACATTATTATCGCAATTTTGCACGGTAGTGCAAAGCTGTGTATTTCATTTTCTCAAAAACTTAATTTAAAAATCTAATTACACCAGCAACTTTCGAATAATTGTGAGAAGAAATTACACACACACACACACACACACACACAAATAAAGTTCTCATTTCAATTATATTGCAACGTAGACACAGTTGCACTGAGCTGCACATGGAAATATGCGTTACTCATTCGTATGATTCAGCTTTAGCCCGAAAGCTTAATATAAAGTATCGAGGAAAGAGGCGCGAAACTTTCTTGGCGTTAACGTGCAGTCGAAGAAGAACGTGTCCCAGATGTCTCGCGGATGCAAATCTGGTGGCCGGAATTAAAGCGGGTTTTACGACATCCGGTCTGTTAACGCAATTCTACTTGTTGACACGGTCGTTACACATCGCTGTTTCTTTCTTTGCTTGCAGAGAGACGAGTATCGTTGAAGAAAACAAGTTTCACTTTCTCGTTCTTCTATTAAACTTCTACACTATGTTACTTCTTCAATAAGATACTCTTTGGCAAAAAAAATCTTAGTTTATATTAATTATATAATTAATAATTAATAAATTATATAATTATATATAACTTGACAAATGTAATAGACCAAATTTTTCGAAATAGTCGAGTTATCACCAACAACAATACATCAGATCTCAAATCTATTTCTCCGATTTTTAATCGTCGTAATCAGTCTTAAACGCAGCATCGGCCTCCGCGGTCATCAGCAATTGCGGCTTGTTAGGCTACTGTTTCCAGCAGGAGAGTCCGCGCTCCAACGAACTGCCGCGTTGCACACGTCACTCGTATTACAACGATAACCACAGACAACCGCTGTACACGTTGCGTTCCAAGTGTAAAGAGGAAAATCAATGATCGTCCGACACGCGAAGGAAAGGCCGTTGCGCACCCGTTGCGTCACGGAATCAAATCGAGTAGCAGATTATAACGAACGTTGAATGCGATTAAGAAAACGATTGACGATATGCGACTTCCGATAGATCGAATAAAGTCGTATTATGTCGCGTAGCCGGTTACGGGCGATTTGTTTTCATAAAATCGCGCGCCGATACTAAAATTAGCGCGAATAATATTGCGGCGATCGAAAAGCCTTGAGATGATAAGAGTTAATCGATATACCACGTACGTATTGTAGTTCCCGCTGTGTTCTCGCATTCTCGAAGACATCTATCAGCTGACACGAATTTAACAGCTGATATTCGTAAACGATCTCCAAACCTTGTATTGATTTGTATTGTTTTTTTTTTTTTTTTAATTTGTGTAATTCAACCGCAAAAATAGCGATAAACACACACAGAAAGCCAGAAGCGTGTGTACAACTTAATTAAACAACTCAAAACAAAAAAAAAACGACCGAGATTGATAGATGCTGATAACATTTAGATTCTGCAAATGGGTCAAGAATTTGTACAGTCGATTCTTGAAAATCTCGTAACTACTCTCTCACCTATTCAACGCTAAGCGTTTTATCCGGGACGAATCCATTTCGCAGTATCCGACCTTGACACGCGAAAAGAATAGCGGAGCATTATCAAACGGATGCTTACAAAGAGTATTCATCACTCTACAGAAGAAAAAAACGTTTTTTAGACAGCGAGGATAGATTCTTGCCGGGTCTGTTGAATTTTTTGTTGACACCGTTTTGTTAATGAAACCAAAAAACTTCCAGTAGACCCAGCGAGTTTCTCCTCCGTTGTTCATACAGTGAACTAATCATTCGACAAAATTTTTTTTCCGAAGAGAAAGCTAAAAGCATCGGTTGAAAACAGTTTTTGTTCTTTTTTTTTTTTTTTCGTTGGAGCATGCAACAAATGACAAAATGTCTGTCTGTCACACGCAAACATTCACGAACAATTTTGCTAACCCTCTTCAAAAAGCAACGATTATTATCGTTCACAGCTCATCACGTTATTAAAAGGCGATAATTAGTTTCTTCACTTGGTACAGTAGTAGACATCCGACACGTACAGGTCAACGATCTGTTAATTATTGTTAACGCACATTAAAGAAAAATTGGTAAAATCGTTCGTCGGTCTTCGCGAAAGAGAACACGCAGCGAGAGAGAAATCTTGGCTCATCACAAGTGACCCGACATCTCGCCAAAATCCGTGTAGAGATTGCGAGGGTCTACAACCTGGCGACCTGTTTTATGTGGACACCATTCGGCCTTCATCCCGTCTTGTCCCTTAGCACAGGTATGCGAATTCTCTCTCTCTCTCTTTCTCTCTGTCTCTCTCCGTCGAGGATCTCTCTTTCTCTCTCTTTTGCGGCAAAGAAGCAGCGAAGAAACCGAATGAGACTGAAAGAAGCTGCAGAAGCGCTGGCGTGAAAGGGCGAGAGAGAGAAAGAAGTCTTGAGAAACAACAACCGACGTCTCGAATGTAAGAGCGGCAGCAGAGCAGCGACGTGCAGACAGGAAACGTTACCTCGGACGACGGTCGTAACTGGCATCCAATCGGAAGCATCCAGTCGCTTACAACACCACATATCGTCGAGAAAGAGTCTCGATATACCGACAACAACACGCTTGCTAATCGAAGAGAAAAAACCTCTGGACGATCAGACGTTTTTTTTTCTCCGAAAGGTGGAGCGCAGTGAACCTCCAGCTGGTTGGCGTCGCGACGCTGCGCGGCGCCGACGTTCCTTGGTCAATACACGCGACGCGCCAAGTTGATTTTCCCCCGTTTCCGCTCAGTTCCAGGGCTGAGCCAGAAGATGGTGCTACCGAGAACACCGCGAACAAAATCCGTGAAAACGCGAACCTCGGGATTACACGTACATACACATACATATATCGAGCGCGACAGTACTATCGTGATGACGTCGGCGTGAGCTTGATAAAAGAGCATCGATTTTTCTCGGCACGCTCGGCATGAGATTGATCGAAATCAAAACAATATACGGAATTTCGAGATAGGACGTAGTTTCCATTAAATTAATTGACTGCGAAAACATTAAAATTGATTTCGATTCAGCTAAGGGATAAAGATTGAAAGATACAGATGTTTTCAACACTATGTAAAATAGTATACTTGAAAATTGTTTCAAAAATGTTACGCCGTTCGAAAAACTTGAATCACGGACACTGAGATTATGCTGCTAACATTCTCAAAGGGTGAATTCAATGTTTGACACGAAAGCGGACAGGCTGACTAGCGGAGAAGCTGGTTGGGCTTGTTCGAATCACGACTGGATTAATCGGGCAAATTATGGGTTTGCCGCAAGAGCCTTGTAGAAAAGAAGAGAAAAAAAAAAGAGATCGCGGAGAGAAGATCGAACGGCGAAAATAAAGAAAACACGTAGGATTTAATGTCTCTCAGAGAATTCCACACAAATATTCGCACGCGCGGATGTAGAAGCCGCTTTCTCGACTTCGAATATTTATTGTACTCCCAAAAATTGGGTGCAAATATCCTCGCGCCGAAATACTTATATCCTTCCTCTCTTTTGCAAACGAGAATAAATTGCTTTTTTAATACTCGCCAAAAATTCACAATTTTGTTATGATATAATAGATATATACATCTAATAAACTTGTTATGTAATACAACAATCGGCAATTTTGGATGAAAGAGAACAGCCAAAAATTCTTGCGCGCGCGCTTGATGTGAAATAGACATATGGCGAGTTTTCGCGTAATAGACGAGAATTGCACACGTGGCTTCGACTCAACTACCAAAACTCGAAACGAATGTTGGCACTGAGCCTCGTGGAAAAGCACATGTCTTGAGCGTCCGACATGGCTATTTTCAGGCTTTCCAGAACACCGAGCAACTCGCATTCCTCGCATATGTTCTATGGTACATTAATACTTTTCTTTAGACAGTAATACTTTTCTTTAGACAGTGCATCGTTGCACTGTCTGGTATTCGAAGCTGTGGAACGGTCAAATTTAAGATTTTATAATTCAAAAGCTTATTGTTATATACATCTTGTACTGAATACATACGAGAGAGAGAGAGAGACTTGTTGTATCTTATTTATATATGGTATTTGAATTAATATTTCTGAACATTGCTCTGTTATATGTATATATATAAATTAATTTTAAAGAATCTTGACTAATTAACATATTGCAATCAATACTTTTCCGATAGTAGCATAACCGATACAAAATATTTTCACGTTTAAATTTGATGCAAATAAGTGTCCAAATTTTATTTCAAAGACGTAACAAAAAGATAGTATAAATGTTTTTCATAAACAAATATACCTATCTCGTATAAATGTGGTACAATGTGACATTTAATCGAAAGTTTGCTTGCATTGTCTCTATAAGCGGTACTGAAGACATTTCAAGGTTTTGAAGTAAGAAAAACAAGGGCAAAATGCGTTACAGAAACGGAAATATGTTAGTGAGCGCCAGGAAACGGCGAGGAATCGGCACGGTTCAAAAGAACGAGTAAATAAAATTGCACTTTGCCGTGACATTGATAATTAGAGAGCCAAATATAATTGCGACTGAGATATCGATCAATATCAGTAAAAACTGCTGTATGTTTTGACACCAATTTAGACAGAATTCGATTACACAAATATGTTAATTAAATAAAGCTACGAAAGATTTTAAATTAAACACACACATTATACATGAACATTATATGTGAACAGGATTTGTTTTAACTGTCTATCTCTTTCTCTTTTTCTTTGTGTGATTAAAATCAATCAGAGAATTTATAATCAAGAAAACAAGAATATTGACGACCTCGACAAATTGCGCACAAGCGGCACGTCTTTCGTTCAATACGACGTACTGACACTATACTGATCCGCGAAGTTACACCTTGCAATCTTTTAATATTAGCCGAGGAGCGATAACCATACGTTACATGCTCGCGGATGTGCGTTCCGAAAAGGTCACACAAGGCAGAAATTTCATTTAGCCGTCGACCTGCAAATTCCGCGCGGCTTGAGATATTAATTTGCCAATCGTTTTAAATAGCAAAGTGCGCGTAAAGCGTCTGCGCAATTTTTCACTCTTCTTTTTTTTTTTAGAAACTATCAATAATTTATATATAAAACAAGCAAAGAGAAATCTAGTAAATGTTTTACGCGCGCGTGCTAAAATAAAATCGCGACTTGGAAAAAATTTCATTAATTAATTAATCAAAATATTTCTTCGTGTAAAAGTCAAGTCATATTTCTAACATGTGATATCAAGTCAATAAAAATTTTTTACGTACAAAAGTTTTTATGATATCAAAATATAAAAAAAGCGAACCTACACAAGTGAAAGCAACTTTGTTGCTGAATATTATCTTTACAAGTCGACGGTAGAACTACGGGACAGAGGCAACAGTTGTTAATAAGGAAGACGGGGACATATGGTAAATAGCAACGAAAGTTGTAATATGCAACGAGAGA
>QVOB01024969.1:0-16857 GCA_014839585.1 Pseudomyrmex concolor
TCTGGCAATTCGTTCAGTAACGCCTTTTCCCACCATACTGATTATTTTCTTCTGAACCTGAGGTCAACTTGACAAACATCTATTATTTAAAAATTTTGTCTAAAACTAAAGTTTTACATATAATTAATAATATATTTTTATACAATAATTTTTTTTATAATTACTTTATGAAACAACCAACTATTCTTTTCCTCGCAGACGCGTGTCTGTAACATCATCTACGTGTCTATACGTCATAGCAATGCGCGCGCGATAAGATCTTAAAGATCGTTAGAATATATGCCTCTGGCATTCGTAGATCGTGTCAGCGATTGGCATTAGCAGCTTCCTGGCAGGCTATACATATATGTATACACATACATATACATATATATGTATGTATATACATATATATGTATATGTATGTATATATGTATGTATATACATATATATGTACATACATATAATTTATATATAAATAAAAATCTATAATACATGTGCTATAGATTTCCAGCAGTGAATATATGCACACGTGTGTATGATCCTCTGATGATTTATTATTAGTCATTCATGTGCATACTATATGCGAAGCCTTTCATTTGTTGATTATTCCCGCGATGTTTCTGCTCGCAGAAAATACCGCGAGAAATTATAACGACCTGTAACTCGTCGCGCGCGCACATCTCATCATTGATACATCGCAATCGTGATGATCGCGAAGTTATGCGAAGGACATTTGTTTACGTCTAAAGTGCAGACGCGACTGTGCCGTCATGCGGCACGCAAATCGAATCGATCGCGAGAGTACACACTATTATTAACATTGCGAATTTATGTATCTGCTTTTATTTTACACTCTTTTGTAAACTTTAAATAATATTGTTTCTTTTGTAAATTTTACTTTAAAAATGCGTATCTCTCGAGAAGTTTGCGATCAAGAAAGATCAAAGAAATACGTTTCTCTATTCTTGTGCGTGACACGGCGTTCCGTGATATCTTCATGTTTGAGTTACGCCTTGTTTTGTGCTCGTGCGGTCCTGGCACATTTGAAGCGACAAGATAAAGGGGTTTGCGAGAAAGACAGACTTCTCTATACGTATTCTCGGCTATTGTTCAATGATTTACGTCCTATTATCGTGCGAAGATTTCAAAGTCTTCGTTTGTACATCCAAGAATGGATACTGACGAAGGACGCGCGGGAAGGAAGAGGCGAAAGAGGTTTTCAGGGTTGTTGCCGCGACGATAGAAACGAGCGTGCAAGAGAAGGGATGCAAGACCGGGGAACGGTCTCGTTGAGTGATTATGACTTTAAACGAGCTCTAAAGAGGTCCTAATGGCATAATTATGCCGGGCACGCTTTATGGAAATTATGCTTTAAATGCATCCCAAGTATCTCGCGCGCAGATTTTCATTACATTTGCCCGGTCTACTTCCACGCGCAACAGCAGCGTCGCTCTTTGCGTTGAACTGAACATGTGTCGTTTTTAATCAATTTGCTCGCAAAAAACTCGATGAAAAAAACAAAACAGTTTAATTTTTTACGTACAGCCATATGTATGTGTGTGTGTTATATGTGTGTAATACAGATTTTTAAATACTATACTACGTGTCTTACACATCTGTATTACATGAGTTGACTCAGAACATCAATAGTCTGACTTACTTTACAACAATATTATCTCCCATGGACAACATTGTAACTTACGTAACGTATGACAATCTTTTACAATTGGAGCGCGCGCCCTGTGAGAATAAAAAACGTACTTTATATTATTTTTATTATTTTTTGTTCCTTGTTATCATTGTTTACATCATTTTTAACTTGTTTGCGTATATAATTTATTAATATCTACGACTGAAGATGTCTCTTCTCTTAGGGACGAAACATTTCATTATTATTACTTTTGTGTAATCATATTTAATTGAATATATTCATCCAACCTTTTATTTGCTCGTGTTTGACCTTTTTATTTATATCATCTGTATTACATGTTTTTGTAACATAGATAAGTAGTATCGTGTGCGTAAAAAAAACCAAATCCTTATCTAGATTTCTCTCATCGAGACATTAGTGGGAAAAATCAAACCTTGGAATCGCTATGAGAAATCGAGTAAATTAAAAAAAAAAAAAAGCGTATAGAGAGCGGTGTTCGGTCGCGAATAATCGGATCGATAAATGAAAACGCGGAAAGGAGAAAGAAACAACGGAACGAGGTGCAGACGGATAGAGAGAACCAGTCAAAGCTGTTCGCTAATTGGTGGTGCTAATTAGCGCCGAAGTGTCGCCTCGCACAAAAGTTCTTTCATACACCTGTAGACACACAGGCTGCAATGAGCGGCGCGGCGATACGAACAAAATTTCCACGTTAATAATCTACTGTACAATACACCTGCGCGAGACATTATCTCATAAACGCACATTCGAAAACATTACTATCCACACCGCTTTGTTGCTCTCATACTCTTTCGCTTCGCTATGTGTAACATGTTCACCATTAATTAGTCCCGGACGTCTCTTTTCTCACTTTGCACTTCGGACTTGCTCAGCTCGGAGAATAATTAATTATCCCAGTAAAAATTAAAAGTTATATTCCACTGGACTATACTTGTGAAAAAATATGTACTTTGAAAAATTCGTTACTGATCCTCAATGCACACACACGCACGCACTCACGCACAGAGTGTTCGAAATTTTTTGATAGCCGAGTGAAGATTGGGTCGATTTATTGATTTTTTGCAAATTACATGGTTTTATACATGCCCTCTCCCACACACACAGAAAGAGAGAAGAAGAGAGTCCAATCGATCGATTCCCGCGCGCTCTCATTGGTTCACATTAATTAATTAATAACTTAATAAATATTGCAAATCTTTCAAAATGGTAAATGACCTTTCTATTCAAATTGATCAAATTTATCTTCGGTTGTGTCAAAAAGTTTTCAAACACCTCCCGTATTCATATTCTCGCTGCTAATTAAACGATATATCAAGCTATCAGAGCCAAGGGATGAGGTTGCACACATATCGAAAATTTGCAAAATATTGATTATATAATTCTCGGATATAATATCCGTGATAAAATCGAACACACGACTTCACGTTGCGATAACGCAATATATACATATACGCGTGGCAATCAATTCAAATAGAATATGCGTTATCTCATTACCGAAGAGAAGTGATTCCGTTCATCTTCCGTACACGATGACAGACTCATGATGATGACTCCGCTTTCCACGCGCTCGCTTCCATGACCCAGAACAACACGTGTTTTGCTCCCCAGACTGTCGCGCGTGTGTACATGCGCGATCGGCATTTGCATATTATAACGATATCGATATATGGTGGCACGTTAATGCCGTTGTCGCGGTACTTGCCATATATAGTCACGCACACCTGCGCCTGCCGCATCGGCGGCCTCTGCGGCGGCGGTAACTTCGGCATCCGGCGATTGTCCAGTTCTCGCCATCTCCTTCTCTCGCCTATTGCCGTCGGGATTCTTTCTCTCCTTCTCCTTCTTCTTCCCCGTTTTGCTCCCCGCGCCTTTCCTCTTCTCTTTCACCTCGATAATGTTCGCCGCTACATTACGACCTACAGATTCTTCTTGCCTCATTACGAAGACGCTTAAGAAGACGAGCTCTCGATGAGCAACGTGGGAGCTCGCAATCATAACTTGTTAGTTATAATCGAAGTTTGTTATTACGGGAAATTATTTTAATCTATCAATACGTACGAGCATTAGCGCATATATTATGTATATATTGTTTTTGCTTGTATAATTAACAATAACAAAGCGTACCGTGTGCATCGCAAAAATTATATCACAGGAATGATTGTGTGAATTGCGGCGTGACGGTTTCCGTCACAATTGGAATAATTTATATTCTAGCTAGCTAGAGTGAGTAACGCACTGACTACGCACTGATTGCACATCGTCGAGCGCAAGTTTTCGAGGCGTTGTCACCTCGGGGAAGTGTCGCGATGTTTATCATCGTAATTATTCCACCCCAGTAACGCTGTGCGGACAAGTAACGCGTTGAATGCCAATAGTGCGTTGCGAGGAACTATTACTCTATAGGTACTCGTGCCAACAAGCAATAAGTCCAAGAGTAATGCGGCATGTACTTTGATTTGTATGTTGTACGTGAGGTAAAGACTTTCGCGATTTACAAAAAAAACAAACATTTTTGTAATTATTTTATCAGCAATTTTATAAACATTTATTTGTCAGAGCCTCATAATTCGTGTTCATAATAAACTTCGTTACGCGCGGTCGTAGGCTTCAAGATGCTCGCTCGCCGGAAATGTCTGTCAGTGCAATTTACGGGTGTCATTTACATCATCAGTCCTACCCAAATCGCGGCAGGTCGTCGAACGTAGCGGTGGCTAAGAGTCGAAAATTCGAGGGTCGGTTAACCAATCTCTTTCTCTCTCTCTCTCTCTCTCTCCCCTCTTCGATCGTTCGCAGCGGGTGATCCAACAACAAAAGCCGAAATTGCGGAGCATTAGTCAAACATCGCCACGCCGTAAACCAAACTCGACGCTTGTCCTTCCCTGTTTCTGCTTCGCTCCCGCCTGTGTCTTTCGCATCATCCAACGTATGCGAGCGGGTTATCCGCCGTCTCGCTCCGAAGGTCGATTTCTCCTTCGGACGGAACAAGGCGGAACTTGGCCACCTGGTGCCATCAGGAGTTCCTGGATAAAGCCATCAATAATTCACGATCGGCTAGTACACGCCTGCGGTTAATACACATATATATATATATATATATATATATTACATCTATGAACGCGGCGGTATCGCATCTGGGCGCGGCAAATGCGAACTATCGCGTTTGTTGTTCCCCCGCTGAGAAAAGAGTGACGCGACAATAAGCGAGCAAGAATCGACGCGCGATGGGAAGCGATAGAAAAAGCGAGAATGACATTTATCACAACAACATCCCGACTTTTCGGTCGAGAAGCCTCCCATTAAGGTCGGTCTGAATATTTTCTACCGTATCGATCATATTCCTCACTTGTACAGTCCCTTTCCCTCATCCCTTCTATCGTTTCGTACTCGAACGATTAACTTCGCCGACTTTCGATTATCGACCTCTCACTTTTACAATTCGTACGAAGCTCTCTCTCTCTCTCTCTCTCTCTCTCTCTCTCTCTGCGCAACCGCTCGAAATTTTTATATCAATTTCTCGTTTGTGACGTCTATCAGCCGTCTCTCTCCGTGACAAGTGTACTTTGCGTACCACCGGTCGCTCACTAATCTTATCGGGCGCACAATAGGCATTTGACTTTTGCGCAACGTTCGCATACGAGTCCGAAGACTCGCTGCCAGAAGCCGGCGCGGTGTGATTGCATGCATATTACCGTTGCAATAGCAACCGAGTATCCCCGTAAATCTCGTCCGTGCGCGACGAGTTTCGACGACTTACTTGCCTTTCGATACGGTCGGTCTCGTAAATGTCTGCTAATCTACGAGAAAACAACATCGCGAGCGCGCGCAAACGCGAGCGCGTGTTGTAACACAATCTCATCGCGCTCATGTGAGGATGATTCACGCGCAGAAAACGCTATTACTCGCGCGTGCGGTTTTCTTATTAATGCTGATTCGATAGCGCGATTTCTTGTTTTTTCGCGTAAGCTGTCTTTCGTCTTTCGTAAACCCGTGCTCGATCACACGCAAACATCGTCGTTAATTAATATCAGCAATTTGTGATTTGTATTATTCTTACGTACAACGTGCGTATATAAACACATCGTGATGTGAGATATCATTATACGGAGTAAAATACGGATTGGAGAAATACAAGTCACGATGTCAAGCAAGTGAAAATAAATAAAAGCAAAATGAAAAGATTTCTTTCGGCTTGTGAAGATTGCACGACTGTTGCCGCTTATGTCAAAATTGAAACACGTGTTGCCATAAATATTGCAACTGCGTTTTACTACGGGTGATATATTCACAGTCCGATCTTATATTAAGGTCATTTTAAGTTCATAAGAAACAGGAGACGTTTCGTAATTCGAATTACGCCGATCGTGACTTGGGGTAACATCGTTGCTTTTGGAAATGTGCGTCTCGTAACGTGATATTTTATAAAGATCATTACGATAAGTGACAAAAATATATTAAACAACTGTTATTTTGAAATTATCGCTTTATCTTTCTCTAACTCTCTCTCTCTCTCGCGCGCGCGCGATATTGCGCGTGCAATGAAATTTCAAATAAATATCAAAATATTTCATGGCACATAGACGAGTCTGAATTGATCAAATTCGCGGCAATGTTACTTCTGTTGAAAACTACCAGAACATATTGACCATTCTTCCGAAGTGGTCACGCTCTCCCGAAGTCCACCGCCAGGAAATTCTAGCGCGAACAGGCCATTAGCATAGCATTGGGCAGAGAAATCGGCACGAATCGCGCGTCGGTTCCGCGTTTCGTGCCATCCCCGTGCCAAGCCCGTTTATTTCGCGTGGTATGCCGATCCCCGTAATATTTTAATGGACTACGCTATGCTGATTATTTTAATCGTTTCCTCATTACCGATCCGCTCTTCTATGATGTCTCGCGCGCGCCTCGCAGTCGCTCACGCCCCGACAATTACGCACGCGAGAAGTTTTTCCTGGAAAATAGTTTTGTCTGGTCTCTAGGCAGCCCCGCTTCTATAACTTGCGCGTTGTCGACTGACAACGCATCACCGTCGGGTCCATTACGTTCATCCGTCCGATCGTTTATATACCAGTCGCAATTAAACGAGCGTGGCGCATACCAATATCGTATCGTGCTCGCGCCACACCGCTTCGAGAATCGAGAACCACCACGACTGACTCGCAGCACGAGATTCCGATTGCGCATGCTCATCGATATGCAAACGCTAATGATCGCTTTGCCGACATGTGTACCGCGGAGTAATCCTCGCGGAGCATGAGGAGAGGATTTTGGCGCTTTGATCGAGGTTACGGGTCTTAACCGCAACGAGAAGCATACAGGAGGCAGTGCACCGTGTCGAGCGCAATTACGCGATGGAAATTTTGCGGATAAATACTTATGCTTAGTGGCTTTCACGTTGTACGATAGAAAGAGAGAGAGAGAGAGAGAGAGAGAGAGAGAACTAATCATATTGACCGAATTACAAAACATGATATATGATCCGGTGTTACAAGTTACATGACGGAAAACCACGCAATTCTCCAGTTCATATTACAAAATCAATTTTAAGAAAAAAATAAAACGTATAATAACACTTATTTGTGTTTGCTGTTATTAACAAAAAGAAAAAAGCGTTGTACAGAAGCATTTGTAGAGAAAATCTTCGACGTAACAAAAACACGATTGCGCTTTCATTGACATTTTTTGCGCGACTTCTCGTAATCTCAGATCATAAAAAAAAATCTCTTATCAAAGAAACAATTTTTTTTTTCCACCGCTCTCGAAACTCGGGCCGAACGCGTTCGAGAAAGTGCGGAACATCCGCGGTACTCGTTTGCGGTAACGCGATCGAGTAATTCGGTTAACCGCCTCAACTCGTATGTTTTATCCTAATGAGAACAACGGTCGCGACCAATACGAGGCTCCTGGGAATTGGCGGCGTCGACTGATGAAGACGAAGAGCAGAGCGGGGGCAGAAGGACAGGGGTCGTTAAACTCACGCGAAAGAGAAAGAGAGAAAGCGAGAGAGCGAGAGAGAGAGAGAGAGAGAGAAACGCGGGGATCTCTCGGGTCGCTCACGACACTGCGGACGGTGGCCGATACGCTAATTTAATTAGCAGGAAATGGACGAGCTGTGTGAGCCCGCTAGGGTCCAGCGTGCGTGCGTGCGCCGCGACATTAATGCGTGAACGACTCTCTTGGAGGCGAAGAGGAGAGAACGCGCGGCGGTAGGGACGCGGTATATGTGAGCCAATTCTACTTGCTCGAAATGAGACTGTAATTTACGTATCGCCGCGGTGACGCTGTTTGATAATATCTTTGCGAAAAGCCGTGATGCATGTGCCCGCGCGTGCTGCTTGGAAATACAATTGACAGCTGCGCGGATGTAAAGCACCCCCGAGAAATTGAAATTTGCCGAGTTACCGGGAATCTCGATATTATTAAGTGCATGGCTGATAGCTGATCACGCTCGTCTTCGTCACGTAAACATAAAAAAGAAGAAGCGAAAGTGACTGTTCGCTTTTAGGAGAAATACGCGAAAGCATCACACATTGCGCGTAAAAATACATTCGTGTTTAACTTGCAATAATTGTTTTTGTTCTTTTTATAATTTTTTTACGTAAATCCAACGGTATTAATTAGACACGTTAAAGTATATTTCGACAATTATGAGAAATGAACTAAAACTGTTAGGGAAGAGCGAGTTGTTTGCAAATTATAAACTCGACTCCACATTGGACGTGTTCGTTATTAGTCGTTCCGCGTGTTCGATAGACGGGAAACAAGAAACTTCAGTCATAATACGCGCATTCATAGCTCGTTCCTCGCTCTAGCTTCGAGCGATATCATTGTAACGTCTCATTCTGGCTAGGGCTAGGTTTATCTGGCGACTATCAACCCGGTCAAAACACGGACCAAGCAACCTGCTACGGTCCCGTACGAACCGATCGCTTCCTTATCTGCGATCAACAGGAAGGAATTACTCAGGAGAACGGGGGAGGGGGGAGCAGAGAGGTGAACGCCACAGTTGTATTTATTAAAGCTGCATCGGGATCGTAGATCGTAGATAGCGCGAAATAGAGATTGCGCCGAGTAATGATAAACAAAGAAACAAAGAGGGGGCCGAACCGTAAGATTATCGTGTGACACGATTTTATAATATACGAGTATACCAATACCTACTGCACCCAAGGGAAGAAAGATCCTTTTTTTTTTTTTTTTTTTTTTTTCCCGTTGAGATTTCTTGCGCGTCGGTATATTAAAAGAAACAGAAATTCGAAAGTGTTGTGTATCATCAAATCTTTTATCAATTTTTATAAATATTTTTTCATCATCAAATCTTTCATAAATTTGTACATTTTATTAAATACGTACACACGCGTATCTATAAATCATACTGTAAATATACTGTAGCAAAATTAATATTATATGAAAAATATACAAATTGCGGTAATGTATTCTCGAATTATCGTCTGCTGCAACAGACGCGATAAGTTTCTTGGCGGGAGATGAAAGCGGGAGGCGCGAAAGCGTTCTTGGCGGCTCGTTTGTGTCTCAAAGAACGAGAGCGTTGATAGGTCTTCCCGGAAAAACCATAAAGTCGATAGATGATGGTAATTGAATGAGTGATTACCTTCCGGAGCGGTTACTTGGGGAATAAATTGGCGGTGCGGCAATCGCTGCGGCAAGAAACTCGCGGACCGACGAGAGAAGGCGAAATGACGCGGAAAGACGAGAACCGCGAGGAGATGCTTTCCCGCATACTGAAGGATGGAAGGATTGGAATCGGGCGAGTGAGAAACCGGTGCACGGAGAGACAGACCGCGCGATGTCTCAGACGCGATATATACAACGGCAAATACAAGTGTAATAACAGAATGTCTGCGCGATGTGTAACTATGTAAGAAAGAAATATTTTATGCCGCCAGACGGGCAAAGTCGCGCCCGAACGTTTCGCGAGAAATCGTAAAACCGAAGAGAGGCGTACGAAGGTGAAGGCCGGAAGTAGTAAACGAAGGGAAAAGGTGAGGGAAAAGACGATGGAATCGTGGCGTAGAAAATACACAATGACAGAAAAAGCTACTAATGGCTCCGATTTTATCAACGTCTCTTTATGTCCTACCTACCGGGTACTTACGTACACGGTAGAACGCACAGTGCGTGTACGAGATAAGGTTTTTAAGAACATTTGAAGAAAAAAAAAACCGATTATATTAAACAGCGAAACGTTTCTGAATTTTACGCGAATACTTTCTCACGCAATTTGGAATTTTTGTATTTTGATTTGTGACGGTCATTGTCGATATTTTTGTTGTACATAGATTTAATATTTTTGTATATGTGATGTAGAGTTTTTCTATATCTTTGTATTATCAAACTTTGTTCGTTCTCAACGTTTGATAAGACCACGCGAGCGGTTTGGTTTTACTGTTTTACGTTACCACTTGAAGCATCTTTTAATTTGTTGTCTCTAAAGAGAAGAAAGAGAGCTTTATTGAAGCCTGTCGCGCGCGTTTAACCAGACATTGCGATATCGGTTAGGAGTTTCGATCTTTTATAATGAAACGAATCTACTGTCGAAACAGGTAGGGCTGCATCCGCTGTAGACGCATCGGCCGGACAATAGGTTTCCTCGGTAGACAAAATTAGTGTTATTATTGGACCAAATGTCTGGGGCCAACGTCGTGGGAAGAAACGTTTCTCGTCAGCCTCCACTTCCTTCGGACTGCTTCTTCCTTCGTCTCCTCTTCCTTTCCGTCTTCTTCTTCTAAACGACAGCAGGCGATTTAGCCCTAGACGCGCGTCTGTCAAGCAGATATATTTTTGCTTCGCGCATTTTGCGTTGCGCAAATTGCAGTTGTCGAGCGATGCGATGTTGTACAAGCGCAACATAAAATCTGTAAAAAATTTGCGACACGTGATTTATTATTTATTTTTTTTTTTTTTAAGTATTTGGATTAATTATAGCACATTTAAGCGTGTTTATGTGTGTGAGTTAATAATTTATAAAATCTGTCATGTGCACGTTCGCGTAACATCGTCGCGCATAAAAGTTTCTCTGCGAAGTTATTTATACTAAGCTTGCAGTATTATACGAGTGTCCGCTATTATCATGATAAGACTGTTGCGTTAAAAGAAAGACAAAGAAGCGGACACAGCTCGTTTCGGTCGCGTTCAGTTCGAGACACGAAAGGATGTTAAAAGACCTACTCGTCATGACAAGGCTTACAAAAGAGCCGGCGGTTACGTCGACTTCATAAATTTGCAACCACAAGAAAAAATCATAACGACGAGAGAGAGAAAGAGAGAGAGAGAGAGTCGAGAGACGCGAAAGGAGGAAAAGAATGCTGCGGCGACTGTAAGCGTGAGAGGACGGAAGAAGGGAGGAAAAGGTAGGGAGAAATCGTGGCATGCGGAGTGCAACACAGAGAGAGTAGATTGTATTCAGAGGCTCGGCAGGAAGTAGGCGTTCGATGGAATTCGGCCAAGGTAGAAGCTGACCAAAGGTGGAAGTCACCCATTACGATTACGTCCTTTCATTCGCAAAAACAAAAGGTGCCGCGCCGCGAACACACGCTCGAATTGCTCACCCACACACACACACGCACAATTTCAATTTGAAAGTATATTTCGAACGTAAGAGCTCCGAGACGGAGTTAGGCTCGTCGTTGTATGTAACGACGTTTCTCTGAAATTCCAACACACTGAGTACTGACAAGTGCGTTGTCTATTTTTGGTTTAGCTTCTTCGCCGGATAAATACTCTGTCTTGATGTGTGTGATTGCAATTTTGTTTAAACACACACACTTTACGCAAAATGTCTCTTGAAACGATAAAATATCACTTTTGACAGTTTTTACTAAGAATTATTTTACTCTTGTAAAAAAAACTCACAAGACTAAGTGAGAATTAACGTGTGCAACATTCGAAAAACTTCATACGCGCGCAAGAACGTATAATTACTGATGATAAATTTTAACAAGCAACAATGTGTATCTGCGATCTGTGGAATGTAACAATAGACCGTGCACAATGTGCGGCAAGTATTTAACATTGTTTCATACACGCCACACCGTAAATTGCTCGTATACAAATCATTTCGATATAACCATTCGTTTAGAAACGTTATAACGAGGGAGCTGCCGTGAGAATTTCTATTTTTGATTCACGTGCCGCGCGCTCGAACATTTGTGCCCAACACGCTCGTCTTCGCGTTTACATATCCGTCATTTTTTTTTCCCGCCCGTGATTCGCACTCACTCTTTCTCTCGGCGTATTATATAGAGAGATGGGTTTTGTTTGAACTCACCGAGTATATGCGAAGGAGTACATACGCGCGTTTCCTCGAGGGGGCAGGCAAAATCTTATACCGACTTATGTATATTTATATATATATATGTATACACAACCACTAATCTTCTTGAATCATCTAAATGCCTAGTCTGTGATTTGTTCCCTCTCTCGTGCGCGCGAGTGTATTTCATCATCGAAAATTTCTTAACAGCACCGCGAGAGACCGACGCGCGCGCGCGCCGCACATGTGCACGTACGTTACTCTCACTTTCGCCTCTTCATTCTTCGCGACCCGTAAATCTCTCGAATGATTGATTGCGCTCACGTCACGTCCATCCCAACTCTCCGGCCCTTTTGCACGCTCTACGTATACCTATCTATCCACCTTTCCTTTTTCGTATGCGCGGCCGTACATACGCGCAAAAGGCGCGCATCCGCACCAGATCGTACACACGTATATAAGCGCGATATTGATTTTCTTAATAATTAACAGCTTGTCACGCCCAACCAACCTCCTTCTCCTCCCTCTCGACAAACGGTTCCTCCGACAGACGACTGGCTCTCTTGTACAGCACGCGCGCGCGCGCGCGCGATTCGCTTCTCGATAAACACGTCGCGTACTGATTTCCGCGATAGCTTATCGCCCGATGAAAGGCAGGCCTATCGGTCATGTAAGCCGTGTGTGTAGACGCAGGATCGAAGTTGCAAAATAATTAATTCTCCGCCGGTGTGCGTTTCAGACGTCGCGTCGCGTCGATCGATTTTGCACGCGTAAATATAAAATAAATTATATTGCGTAAAAAAAAAAAAAAAAACAACACTGGAAATCCTCTTCTATAATTAAAGAAATTAATCTGAAATTTAATCAACTTCTTTTATGAAGTTTTGTTTCGTTTTTAAATAAACGCATCTATTTTAGGAATTTCTTCGTAGACAGACTTCGTAGACAAGTCTCCCAGATCCATCCAAAAATTTCAAGCCGGTGTCTCTAGTAAAAATTAATTTTTTTTTTTTTGAACGCTCATCTTCGAAAATACTAGAGATTTTTTGTTTGATCGACGAATCAATACAAACTTTTGATTCAAAAAGTTGAAAAAATGTTGATTTTTTGCGGAGGTATTTGATTTTAAAGTCGCGTGCCATGGGTCTCGCAGACTCAGTCTGTTCAACTAGCTGACGTTCTTGGAGTCTGTCGACGAAGGGTTAAAAAATAAAATCCTCTGACATTGAGAAAAGAGAATTCCTTGTTTCGTTTCATGCGCAATTTCAATAAATATCGATATTTTTATTTTCCTTACACTACACAAATGCGTTCGCGTGCATTTTGATTCGTACGCGTAATTTATCGAAGTCACAAGTAACACGCGCGCGTTTACGCACGTGTGCGACTTTGAACTGTGCGCCACGCATACGTATTTCCAGTAGCGCATTGTGCCAAGCTTTATTCGCCTATATATAAATACGCACACGCGCGCAGACGCGCGTTTCATTCGCGCGCTCACGTATACATTCGGAATTGTATGTATATAGTTTATAGGCACGGTCTTTGCCAGGCTATATCTCTCGTATCGCAATGTGACGGGTGTGTCGGCAGTATATCAGTCTAACCCCACCGCTACTCTCTCGCTGCTGACAACGAGATATTAACACAATGCACGAGTAGCTATACGCATGTGTGCACACGCGTATATGCATACACCGTATCGAGAAAGAGAGAGAGAGAGAGAGAAAGAGAACACGAGGAGAGCGCTCGATGCGCCTTTGAACAATCAAGCGTATATCTACTCGACGGTGTCTTTCGAGCATATTTCATCTTCTTGTAATTTGCTTTATTTTCAACTTTTGGCAATAATATATTAGAGTCGAGAGAACAATATCTCTTGATATTCTGTCGACTCTAATATTTTCGATGATAAAAGATATTTTTGTTAAAAAAAAAAAAGTAAAATAAAACGATGACTGAGAAAAGGAAAATAACGTAATTTCACCACCGAAGAAAAAAGCGAGAAGCAAAATTATTCAGACTGAGCTGTTTAATCAGTTTTTACATATGAATATACGTTCCTCCTTAATAACAGGCACATACGTATCGGTATGCGGTCTAATCTAAATGTTATTGGCTTCAAATTATTATTAGGAAGTTGCGTTGCGTCGCAAAAAAAGAAAAAAAATGTAACACGCACGATGCATGCGTAAAGATCTCGTCGGCCGCGTTCCGGCTGCGTAAACATTATTTTTTTCGAATAACTATGCAAATTGGGCGCATAAATAGATAGGCAGATAAGTAAATGACTTTATTGAAGAGATATGTGCCTCAATCATAGTAATTTGCCGGAATAACGTTCTGAAGTATAATACGCTGTGTGATCGCGTGTGTTGAGTGTTCGTATGTAAACACAATTTCGCGTTATTTTTGTTCCTTCACTATTTGTCTCTCGCATAGTTTCGAGATGCGATTTCTCAAACCAAAGAAAAATTTCTACCCGACGAGAAACAGACGAGAAAATAAATCAATTATCGCACGACGTGAAAAATACATCATCTGACGACGCAATTTCAAGCGACTGTAATTTACAGTCGGAACAACAGAGCGATGACTTGACGTCAGATTTTTTGAGAGCTTCAGTTCGACTTTCAGCGTGATTGTACTTTCTTGTACAAATCGCTCGTAAATGGCGACCTTGATTCGTCGAGTTGTCAACTCAAAGACTGCTGCAGTCGCGAATTGCGCGAGTTGGTGATCGCGCGGAAGAAAGATAAGGGTACGTTCACATTATCTGGTCTGGAATAACAGCGAAAATAAAACGGCTCCCAATGCCAGTATCAGCTTAGTATTTGCCCGTCAGTTTAGACCAACAATATATCGCGACACTATTCTTTTTCGCGGAATACGCGATAAAATTATAGAATTTTATTTTCTCGTTTTACACGGAAATAATAAAAATTACTGTAAATAAATCTAAAATGTCTAAATGAATATTCTCACATATTTCTGATATATTAATTATATTGCAAAGGAAAAAATTTTCTTTCACAACAAGTAATTTGTTTTCTTTAACGAATTATGTGGCATATCTCCCACGTGTGTTGCTCGTGTTTTGTGATTACGTGTGGTTAATGCAAAACAAGATGCTTCTTCTTATTGTTACGAACCTAATCTGATGCAAAAACATCTCCGGTCATGAAGACATTAAAAATCACGCGCGTATATTCTCACATATATCTTCGCGGGCACGCAATGATTTATGTAATGAAGGCGAAATCGGCGCTCCACTTTAATAATAATAATAATGATCCCCGGGCCGCGCGGATGATAACGTTCACAAATAAGGCGCTACAATGCAACCGAGCATCCGATTTGACTCGGCAATATATCTTCGAAGTGATTCCTCAGGAGCCAGGGCGCATAAAATAGCTGTGATTCATCTTGAGTGTACCGAAGTTGCGCGCGCGCGCGCGTTCGGTCGCGTTGATTTTTGCGGTTCTTGGCTCATGTCAATCAGGCGGCGATTCACGCAAAACCGCACGCAATTTCCATCTCTGTTCTCGTCTACATCTGGAGAACGCGTATCATCGGATCACCTCTCTCTGCGTGGCACAAACTCGCACGTGTATAGGTGTGTGGGTAACTTGGGATGTGAGAGAGCGCATGTGTATATAAAGCGCGCGCGGATATGGTTCCTGCTACACGGATCCCCCGGCGTGTGGAAACCCGGCATTACGTGTGCATGATTCTATGCGAATTTGTTCGATCAGATATTTTTTTTTTTTTTTTTTTTTTTTCGGGTTAAGATTGCTACGTGTCGAGAACAAAGTGGTTACACCAAGTACGTATCCGCTTGCGGATCGCTTCGCGGTCGAATCTTTCCTGGCGAATCCTTATCTACCTCTATACCTATCTACATGGCGGAGGCATTTCAGAATAATTTGTTCCTACTTGTTCGCGAAGAACTATAAATTGACTTCTCTCTCCACATAAAGAGTTCCGTTGTAGTTTATCATAAATAAAATGTAGTCTCTTGTAATATTCTTTTTTTTTTTTTCAGAATTTTACCGTCGATTGTCTTTTCGAGCACTTCGAATAGTCTTGTCCTCTCATGTACCTAATCATGTTTTTAATTTTTGATACCAACAAGATACCAACATGTTTTTAATTTTTGATACCAACAGAAATGCGCACGCATTATATGACTCCAGACCGGAAATTTAACGTCGTTGGCAAAACGTATAGGTATTCGCCGAACGGAAGCTGCGCGCATATGGAAATGACGATGTACCATAATTGCGAGTATAAACCGGCAATTATTGTTTGTTTAAAATCGGTAACCGGCGGCGCTCAGGCCGTGTTCAGGCCAAATTCTCTCAAACGAGTTCGGCCTGACGGTTTCAGGCAATAAATCGCAGCGGGAGCATTGGGCAAGGCGGGAACTAATCGAGCACCCTTTTCCCTTCTTCTCTTCCTTTTCTCTCTCTCTCTCTCTCTCTTTCTCCAACTCCGAGAGTTGAACACAAGCCCCGATATTCCATTCCGTTTAGTTTCATTGCGGTTTCCTTCTATCAATTATTTCGAATCTGAAATCGTACCCATAAATCCATAGAATCAGGATACGGAACGTTATTATCCCACCCCACCCACGCTGTCTCCTTTCCCTCATCCGACGATCGCGTAATCGGCGTTGATCCGGCCGCAGGAAGGAATTGCGGCATTCGGGGAAATTGCGGAACGGACGCATGCTCGCGCATATCGTTATATAGCTGCCGATGCTTTGCATCGTCGTCGCAAGTAGCTCATTCGGCTTTCGCCTCCTCGGTGTTTCGATACCGTGGAGTTATGATTAATGTTCGCAAACCGCTCTCTATTTGTCGTCGCGTCGCAATAGATTTCTGTCACGAAACGTTGATATTATCGAGATGACGCTGATTTATCACTTTTT
>QVOB01024973.1:0-23614 GCA_014839585.1 Pseudomyrmex concolor
GCGGTTTTCGCAGAAACGCGCGTACAGAAAGATAAAGAGCCGAAAAACAAAACGATCGGATCTGATTATGTTACGCAATAAGGAAATGTTAGTGACCCTTGAATTGGGAGATAAGTGTGATTCCGGCAAAGGTCTTACAAACTGATGAAATTCGGCCGAGGAGATAAAATTGGCTTCGTTATAATTTTTCTATTGATGAGACCAAAATGTACTAACGATAACTGGGAACATCAGTTTTTACACTTACATTTCAATTGTTAGTTTTATTTTAAAATTTAATCTTGTGTTTTGTTATCAATAAACTTTAATATTTTCTTAAAGGAGACAGAGAGAGAGAGAGAGAAGGAAAAGGAAAGACACATTTTAATGATGATCGAAATTTTATTTTATTTAACTTGTGCAACATTTTTAATTTCAAAGCAGATACATTATGAATAGATACTATTTATTTATTTCTCTCTCTAGTCTCTGAGAAAATAAAAGTTTTAAATTTGATATAAATTGATGTTACATAACATAATTATTGTGTGGTGCTACATGTAACTTGATAAAAAATTTCTAACAAGAATCACTTTTATTGAATCTGCTTAAATAAATGTGTAGACTGCAGTCTCGACAAGATGTCAAGAGAACGGGCTTCCAGAAGATTTTATCGAGTAGATAGTACCAATGATCTGTTTGAATTCATGGACCGTGGCTACACAGCCCAACACGAAAACCGATGGAACTTCGAAGTTGCTTGGGAAGCCGCCAACAAAGGTATAGCAAAACACACATCATTTAGATTCAAGACAATTGTATGTCCTTCTTGTCATGTAACTTATCAAACTTGTTTCAGTTGGCGGCATTTACACTGTAATAAGATCCAAAGCCTACGTCTCAACCGAGGAAATGGGTGATCAGTACTGTCTCATCGGTCCGTACAAGGAACATTCAGCTCGTACTGAAATTGAAGAGGCCGATTTTCCACCTCACAATCCTCTGTATCAAGCAGTACAAGTCTTGCGCGATCAAGGATATAAAGTAAGTTCCTTAATTGAGATTCTGGACTGATTTATTATCGCTAATTCCGAATCGGTTATCCGAAGAAATTGCACGTGTTCTTCAACGACTTCGACTGTTGTGCGCTCTAAGAATAATGAGTTGGCCACTTGCCACAGACGTAACAAATATAATTCAAGGACATGAATGCCTGACAGTTTTCTCAAATCTTTCACTGACGTTTTGACATCCGCGTCGTCATACTAGTTTATATAGTCATCTGAAAGAATATATATGCGATATTTTTTGTTTATATATCTACAGTAGCATGTATTTAACACGTCAGGTCTTTACATAATGAGCACACTCTGTATAATGTATAATCATATAAAACTGTATAATCATATACTCTGTATAATCATATAAAACAGTTTATTATTAGTGTTTTTGGTGAAGATTCTTTTTGTGGCTCAAGTAAAGCTTCTAATTCTTTCTTTTTGAATTTTTTTAAACTGTAATAACATACTTCTATGATACATATCGTTATTTTTATTATATCCAATCACACCTTACAAGTTGCGCAAATTGAAATATTTGTCTTTTCCTTTATCGCGTTGTAAAGTGCAAATTATCTTTGAGGTGGTAACAGGAACGTGGCTGGTGGACGGGAATCCCCAAATAATTTTGTTCGATATCGGGAGCGCGGCCTGGAAACTGGACGAGTACAAACAGGAATTGTGGAACGCTTGCAATCTTGGAATACCTCATCTGGACATCGAGGCTAATGATGCCGTGATACTCGGATATTTAGTCTGTCAATTTATCGCCGAATTTAGGTGAATTTATCTTTCATTGATTTTTCACACGATCATGTGGAACTTATACACGTCTGTGTCTAATTTTGTTTGCGACAAACAGGAAGGCGGCTGAGAGTTACTCGAGCGTTCCGCCGAGAATAGTCGTGCACTGTCACGAGTGGCAGGCAGGTGTTGGGTTAATCGCTTTGAGAACGAGACACGTGGACGTAGCCACAGTATTCACCACCCACGCTACTCTTCTGGGTAGATATCTTTGTGCGGGAAAGACTGATTTTTACAACAATCTAGATAAGGTATGTATGAAAGGGGAAATTGCGTGCGAGTTTTACCGGCTAGGTGCTCACACGTGTGTCACTCATTTCTACAGTTTAGCGTCGATGAAGAAGCGGGGAAGCGTCAGATATATCACAGATATTGCATGGAACGCGCGGCCACGCACGTCGCGCACGTATTCACAACAGTCTCGGACATAACCGGTTTCGAGGCCGAACACCTGCTCAAACGCAAGCCCGACATCATCACGCCGAACGGATTGAACGTGAAGAAGTTCGCGGCGTTGCACGAGTTTCAGAATCTACACGCCATCAGCAAGGAAAAGATACACGAGTTTGTGCGGGGTCACTTTTACGGGTTCGTATCTTTGCAAAGTTCCAAATTGACCAGTTGCTGTTGCTTCTCACATGAACGTGACACATTTCGCCGACACTGCGTTTACGTTGCAGACATTACGATTTCGATCTGGATAAAACACTTTATTTCTTTATTGCTGGCCGATACGAATTCGGAAACAAGGGCGCTGATATTTTCATCGAAGCTCTGGCCAGATTGAATCACTACCTGAAAACGTCCAGACCCGATCTCACGGTGGTCGCTTTCCTCATCTTTCCCGCGAGAACCAACAACTTCAACGTCGAGTCTCTTCGTGGTCACGCCGTGAGTTGAGATGTTAAAATATTCTACGAGTTTTCTTCGGCCGTTTTGATTGACGCGCGAGATTTTTTTTTCATAAATTTTTCTTCGAGAAATTCTGTGCTACGTTTTTCAGGTAACAAAATCGTTGCGAGACACCATCAGTGACATTCAGCAGAAGATAGGAAAACGGATGTACGAATTGTGCCTGTCCGGTCGTATGCCTGATGCGCAGGATTTGTTGCAGAAGGAGGATACTATTAAGATAAAACGGTAGGTGCGTCACAGCGCGCACGTAATCCGAAATGTTTCTGTGAAATAATTCGCGATTTCGTTTCTGATTTTTTGTTCGCGCAGATGTTTGTACGCTCTCCAGAGAAACGGACTGCCTCCCATTACGACGCACAATGTCGTCGACGATTGGAACGACCCGGTGTTGAACTCCATCAGAAGATGCAATCTCTTCAACACCGTTCACGATCGCGTCAAGGTAGTGGTCGCGTAATATTTGATTATGTTTTTAGTAAAATCCATCCAATGGTCATTTGCTTTGCGAGCAATTTGCGTTCGCAGATGGTGTTTCATCCCGAGTTTCTGTCTTCGACCAATCCGCTGTTCGGCCTCGACTACGAGGAATTCGTCAGAGGCTGCCACCTGGGCGTTTTTCCGTCCTATTACGAGCCGTGGGGATACACGCCGGCTGAGTGCACTGTCATGGGCATTCCCAGCATCACCACCAACTTGTCAGGATTCGGATGCTTCATGCAGGAACACATAGCGGACCCGATGAGCTACGGCATCTACATCGTCGACCGACGTTACATCGGTCTCGAGGCCAGTGTTCAACAGCTTGCCCAGTACATGTTCGATTTCGCGCGGCTCAGTCGTCGTCAACGTATCATACAGAGAAATCGCACGGAACGTCTCAGCGATCTGCTCGATTGGCGAAATCTCGGCATTGTGAGATACAAATTTTCCTCTTTCTTCTTTTTTGTGCGCGAATATTCATGTCATTGACCGCATGTGCATTTTTTTTCCACAGTACTATCGGCAGGCCAGAATAAAAGCGTTGACGACCGTGTACCCCGAGCTGGCGTCGGAATATGCGGAGGGTGGAATCGGTCGGTTCAACTATCCCAGACCGATCAGCGAGCCGCCGTCTCCGTCATCCTCGCGACACACAACACCGGCCGCGTCTTTGCACGGCTCGGACGACGAGGACGAAGTCGACGAAGAGAAGGAAGTAAGTACACGGAGGAAGTAAATGAAACCACTCACGTGGTGGTGTAAAATGAATCATTCATGAGTCTTTTGTACGTAATGATGTCTTGTCAAATTTTGTGTGTTCGCAGCTAGAGGAATTGCGCCAGACGAACGGGAGATAAGCTGCCAAGAACAGAATGATGAGAGAGGGCAGAGAGCAATTTACGTGCAATAAGACTACAGGTAAAATTCACGCGTGTGTGAACAACAGTGCCAAAAAAAAAAAAAAAAAAACAAGTTTGCGTTGCAATTTCTTTTTCTTCGAACAGCTTGTCGACCGCGTTCCGATACGATCGCCGGTCAGTAATGGAAAATTATCTTCTTCGGAACACACGTGACTTTGCAGTACCGACACGGTGATTATTTATCCGAACGCGGTCGACGATATATATTTGATATATATCCGCCACACTGCCGTGCTCCAAGCAAACCGAGATAACGACTCGCGCAACAGTCAGATTCTCGCGAGCATCTTTGAACAAAGAATCATATCGTTTCTCTTGGTCGTTCGTTATACACAGATTTTATTTTGTATAAATGTATTACTTTATTTAGCTAATATCCAAATTTCAAATCGCACGTGGTGCTTTATATTGCAAAATAAATTTAATGAATTTCTCCCTTCCAACGAGACGTCGCGATCGAACACATTTCGAAACACGGAAACAAACTTTTGCGATCGGATTTTACAGTGTCTCTGTATTTGCGACAGCACAGTCATACATTTCGTATACATGTATATATATATATATATATATATATATACATATATATAAAGACGATCATGTTGTATAATTTCTATTTGAATTGGCACTTTAAGTTACAATCTTTCTTGGTTTTCGAATTATTCAGGTGTATATACGATTGCGTTCCTTTACAATTCGATATATCGCAACGAAGTTGCTTATATATTATCTTAATGTCGCAGAGATACGTGGGGAAAGTAACGGAAACTGCTACAGTCAATTAAAAACAATTCAACAGTAATAAGAATGTTTTTTTTTTTTTTTATGTGAATTAATATCAACACAAATATACAAGAAATGAGAGAGAAGCGACTAAAGGCGCGTCACATCTCTCCTCACGACACGAGTATTTGGCAGTTTTAGTACCAAGAAAAAAAGAATTGTCTTATCGATATCTTATTAAAATTTAAATAAATATTTACACTGATTTACACACACACACACACACACTCCGACACACACGTTGGAAAAACGAGCAACGTATAATAATTCATACAACAATAATTACTTGCGTCACAAACGAATCAACAATTATACAAAGTCGCGATTTCGAACACAATCCGAAACTACGTAATATATATCTATATAAAATCGTCAATAATATCACGATAATAAAAGAGAGTGTCGTTTAATTTGGAATGATCTCTTTATTGCGTGAGACTAAAAATTCTTTTTTTTTTCGTCGCATCGCATCTTTCGCGTCGTCCATTCATGCACTTTTTTTTTTTGCGCTAAACAAGTATTGATATACCAAATACAAAATATTTCTTATCTCTACGGTGTATATAGATTATATATCGTGTGTTGCGTGTGGCATGTATGTAGAAATCAATTGTTAACCTCGTCGGAAAAATTCTTCCATGTCTTTTTCTCGCGATTAAAAAAGTTACGATCAAATACGTTCGCGTAAAAACTATAATATACAAATGCTAGAGTATATGCGTAACACGAGTTCCGATAGCGCGCTCACAGATTCAGATTTTACGATTGATTTTGTCGAGCGGAAAAAACAAAGAGAAAAAATAGGAGAGAAACTATTCACATGTGTTGAAGAGCGGAAGTGAATGTGAAACGAACAAACGATATTTTTTTTCTTAAGCAATAAATTAATGCGCAAGCAATAAGTACTGTTGATACATATGTATATATATATGACATAATATTAAACCTAAATGGCACTATTTACGCATCGAACAAACGGATCGTGTTTCGGAGAACACTTAAGGAAAAACTGGGGTCTACGTTAAAAAAAAAAAAAAAAAAGAAATTAAATGTAAGGTGTTAACTATCGTTAGCAATACGTATTTTTTTTTTTTTTTTTTTTTTTTTACACTTTTTTTTGTTTTTAAATTTTAGAGCGAGATAGTACCTATTGAAATTGAGCAGAGAATAATTAAGCTTCGACGATTATTTTTTTTATAGAAGTGTGTGTTACTTTTTTTCTCTTAATATAATTATGGTTTATATAAAAAAATATACAACGAATGTGTCTATTGTTTCTCGATAAAATACGATAAGTTACGTTAAATAGCGCACCAATATGTGACGCGTTCGGAAATTTTTAAAATCAATACAGTCTGTTATATTAAAACAAAAAAAAATTTAGAAATATGTTTCTTGGTAAAATATTTTTGATGAATCTTCGAAATGAGCAAAGCCTGCGGGGCACAGCCAGCGCTTCTTTCCGCGCTCCCGGATTGCGAGCGCAACGACGATTTGGCAAATCGTCCGATTTCCAAAATCGCGATTAAACAAGTCAAATTATCTCTCTCTCTCTCTCTCGCAATCCGGAAGCGCGAGAGAAAGTGTATCGCGTGCTGTTGAGGCTCGAGTCTAATTTAAATACTAGCTTCCCAGAGAAATAAATTCAATTCCATTGAAACAGAGAAACTCACACTGGACGATCCGAGACGTAAAATTTCATTGGCAAACTTGAAAACTTGTCGACGGATTTTGAGAAACTTGTTCGTTTAATACAAGAAAAAAAAAGACTACAATTAGATAATTTTACTGGCAAGTTTTTTTTATGTGTTGCGTAGTTTCTTTTTCTTAAGGACTTTCCGCAAAGCTTGAATTTCGCTAAGGACGAAAGAAGATGCCCCCCCCCCCTCTTAGACCGCGTTGACACAGACAACCTTTGGTTATTACACATAAACAAGAACGCTAAATATTACATTACACAATTATCGCTGAATGTTTGATAAATATATATATAATATATATATATATATTTGTTTGAAAACTACTCCACTAGTCTTTAGTTAATTGGCATTTCATGGCGTATGGCCTCAAGGTAATAATGAATAAATCATGTCACAAATCGGGGATGTTTCTCACATATATATATATAATTCTGTTGATCCATTCTGTGTGCTCTCATTGTATTCACCCGATATTTTATTCTGTCTCGCGAAACATTTCCTCAAACGTTTATATTTTTCCAGAGGTGTTTTCGCCGCGGAAGTGACGGATTTTAATGTTGAAAAAGTGAAATCGTTTGACGCTAATTGATCTTGATGCCGTGCAAATGGGAATATGAATTAACTCAAAGGAGGACCATCTCTACCCTCATTGGCCTAAAGAGAAACGCACAGTTACGATATGTGCATAGTGATTTGGTTATTTTTTTTGTTTTTTGTTTTTAGGATAGACTTCTTTGTAATTTATATATTAAAACACATTCGAATCCTTTAAGAGAAACAGAAAACTGTCGAAGGATGATCGAGGAAATTGACCAACGCGAGATGCGCGTTCCTCGCGCTATCCCGCGACTTGCTGGCGCGTCGAATACGAATGTATTCCTCAATTCTCATCAATTCTCAGGTGGACGGATTTTGCGCGTGACCCGTTGTCTGAGAGGTTCCTCCCATTCTCTGTTGCATCATGTTCAGCAACAGCTCGGAGTACTGTTGCATCATGTTGACCACTTTGCTCTGATCCTGACCCGCGAGCAACTCCTGAAACTTGGCCGTTGCCTCGTTGGTGACTACGTTCTCGTTACTCCCGTCGTTCCGAGCTTCCGGACCTCCTCCGGCGACAACCAGTCGCAGTGTGCGCATTGTCTCGTTCACGGACGACTCCAGTCCCCGTAGCATCGTGTCTCTGTCAATCGCTCCTTTGGAAGGATCGCTGCTCTCGGTGTCTATCGTCAAACGTTTGTAAAGTTGCACGACATTGTCCGCGGTCCGCGTGAGCTCGTCCGCTATTGTATTGCACAGTTGTGTGGACACTACAAAAATATCGCACATGTCAACGCTAGATGCGCGTCGCAACACGACGAAGTGAGAGAGAGAGAGAGAGAGAGAGAGAAAGTAACTGATGGATTATAAACAGGATGAATTGTATCGTGCAGAGCGTGCAGGTTACACTGATTTCTAAAATCCGTATGAGATCATGCTATCATGACTGATATCTATTACGTAATCTTCTAATCGTGAAGGATGAGCCTCTCTGTTCTATATACGATGAATCCAAGAAAAAATAGATTTCTGTGAATTTTTTAAATCCGCTTGTGTGATCGACAATACACACACGCATACGTGTTGCTTTTTTATGTGTGTGTGTGTGTGCATAAATATGTACAGATACACGATTAACCAAAAGTAAAATAAGCCTTTTCTATGTATGTACATGTGTCTCGGAACGATGTTCAAAAACAAAAAAAACAAAGAAAATATTGAAGAAACGAAAAGAACGTCGGATAGCTCGCCGATATGCTCCGCGCTCTCGAATTTTAACAATCGCAACATGTAGGCATTTATGTACAGCTACGTCTGCTTCATAGTCTCTTGTATGAACGGTTTTTTTTTTCTTAGCATGATCACTTACAAATTTTGAATTTACTGACATTATATATATTCACGGCACACAGCATTCTCAACAAGTGTCTCTAGATTACCTAATGTCTTATCCGTGTCTACTGCAAGAACGAAATTGATTGTATTAGATGTGGCACACACAAGTATTTCACAATCAGAACAAAATGTCGAAGAATTATATCGAAAAGTTTCAGTTTATGTGCGCATTGTTTTTTTTTCCTTCAAATTGACAAGATTTTCTGGAAAAATTCTTGGATGCTTCAGCAATCTTGCATGCTTACACGTTTTTGTTTGAATGACGATGTGAGAAAATGATCGTGATGGTATTCAACGCTAAAATTTCTCGCATACTCACGTTCGGCACTAGCTACGTCGATTGCACGGTCCGTATCTTTGACCGGTAGTTCGTGCGGGCTGGGATCTAATTGATTCTTACTCGCCGCGGACATTCTACTCCCGTTTTGCCCGGTCCCAACGTTGGTACCACCACGGCCGTTTGTTATGACATTTGTCGAGCCAGATTTTCTCACGGACGTGCCGGGTAAACTCAAACTGATCGAAATCAATAATTTGATTTTATTTGCAAACTCACAACTGTTCAAGTTTTTACGCGACATTATCGATTGGTTAAGAACTAGTATCAAAGTTTTACCTAGCGGAAGAATAATCGATACTGATGCTTCTAGGCCTTGGTGGCAGCGCCGGTTTTCCTCCGTTTCCGTTCGAGGAAGTATCCTCTGAACTCGAGTCTTCCTGATTTCCTACTTGACTTAGATTAACTACAACACAAACGTTTTGATTTTGAGTCGATACAACTTTAGGAGATGATTTGAAAAATAAAATATTTGTTGAGATGACAGAGAAAGTGGTGTAGAGTATGTTTTGTTAATAAATACAGGGTCTCCTATGAAGTAAATAATTTAGAGAGACCCTTTACCACAGGTCTACACGCACGCAATGTTGACAAAAAAAATCGTTCGTTTACACTCCACCGCCTCTGTCATCTCAAAAAGAAGCCATTATTTCTACATTTAGACGCACGCACGCACGCACGCGATTAAAAACAAATTTAGATGACCTGTTGAGAAAGCTCCTTGCATTCCTCGCCTTCTCAAAATCGACGAAACGTTGCTGCCGGAAGAGCTCGACTTGTTTTGGTGATTGATTTTGTTCTGAGAACTGATTGTTGGCCTGAGCAAACCGCTCATCCGGTTGTTGCCGGACTGATTGCTCCACGCTCGGCTACCACCACCACCACCACCACCTCCTCCCGTTACACCGGCATCCGATTCCGAGTCGCTCTGCACGAATAAAACAAAATTACAATATAATTAATTTCGCGCGAATCTAATTGAATCGTAACGCGTGTGTTACAGTATATACCTGATTCAAAATGCCAACGCTGCTACTTCTTATTATGTGAGTCGAGTGACTCTTTGCCGAAGTGTGTCTCGACTGGCTGTTTAGATTGGCACTTCCCAATCCCGTTCTCGACGTGATGCCTATATTCTTGTTTCCTAATTTTCCTGAAACTGTCGTGGCCAGTTACAAGAATCTTTACTGACAAAATGTGTTGCATAAATCTTTAACGCGTTCTAGAAATATAAATTGTGCTTTAACGCAATTTTTGATTTTTAAACGCACAAGTCCATCGAGCATATAAAAAAGCATATCAAAGTTGAAAAAAAAAAAAAAAGACACTACGTGTGTATATTACGTACTGAGCGAGATACGGAGTTCGTCACATTGTATTTGTACGGAGAGAGAAATAAGAAAAAAAAAAAACGAGTACCTTGTACGGGACCATGCAGTAACCTATTTGGAGGGCTGACGGATAGATCACTCAGGGAACAGGCGCGTCTCATACCACCCTCTTCTTCCTCGCTGTCAACAACTTTTGACGAGACTCGCCCCCCACTACAGCCAACTGTTGACAACGCACACACGCATGCACTAGTCGCCTAACTTATAGTTTACCGAATGCAATTTGTTTTTCTTATTTAAAAAAAAAAAAAAAAAAAAAAAAAAAAAAAAAAAAAAAAAAAAAATTTATCTTGTTCTCCAATATGTTGCAAAGAAACCAATTGTTCTCTTCCGCTTTGACTAATAGTATATAAATAAAAAACGATAACATACTTTGAGAAATATATAAACTTTACTCTAGTTCTTTTTCTAAAGATCAAAGCATGTGTTTTGTTCTTGCACATTTTCTTACCCTCATTGCTGTTTGATTTGTAAGACAAATGTGATCCCAATATGATTGGATTGTGATCAATGACCGGACGTTTATTGAAGAAATAATTATTAGATGTGTAAAATATCAATCATAACGATTCTTGATGTTTTAAATATCTTTAGGTTGTTCCACCTTCAGATAAAATATTGGGTAATTTATCTAATGGTTGGAAACTCTTATTTGCGTTGTTCCACGTGTCGAACGCGGTTGCCAAAATACGTACCAAAAGTGATTATTGAGATATTTTAACAACTGCAAGGCTGCGTTTAACACGTAGAACAACGTAAGAGTTTTAATCATTGGATAAATTACCCGATATTTTATCTGAAGCTTGAAACAACATTAAAATATAATTTCAATTAATTTTAATATATTTTTAATTATTAGTTCCCAGTATTTTATATCATAATGATACAAATATTTCTTAACTAAATGTCCGGCCGGTCTCTTAAGAAATTTATTACTGCCAAGATGATTCTTTTTTTTTTTTTTTGAATATTAAAATCACTGCCAGTGCTTTTATTAAATAAATATTATTTTGGCCGCACAGGCAATAAATTTTTATACGGAGTGAGGACAAGAGGACATTTTATCTTATCAAGCTGCTTACACGTAATAAAGAAAATTGACAAGAAAATGTTAAGAGAGGGAGGAGGAGGAGGAAGAGAGATCGAGTCACATCGATAAACATGCGCATATTCCGTGCGAAATAAGAACGACATGAAGATATATTTACAAGGCCATGTCTATGATTAAAAAAAACAAAAAAACAAAAAAAAACGCATTCAAACTGAAAAGTAAATTGCTGCTGCCTTGAAATAATAAATTGAATCTGCTCGTAAAGCCATGAACATATGAAGACATGACCAGCCGTGGGAAATGTCTCGCTCCTGAATGTCTAAACTCTATTCTGATATATACACATCGCATGACACATTCACATAAGAGATGAGAAGCTATTTCTTCTATACAAGTGTAACGTGCGCGCGCAGCAAGTCTGTCATCCGACTCTCGTCGTTGGATTTTTATTTGCATTAAAAACACAAGCATGTGTGCGGCACGAGCATTCCCTCTGATACCTGCGTAAGAATGCTTGGTGGGAAGAATCGCTTGATTGATCGTCGGCAACGTTTTTGTCCACTTCATCTGGCTTTCCATCAGCGACTTGTCCATCGCCGACACGTCGGCGCAGTCGCTGTCCTCGCCGCACGAATGCAATCGTATGTCGCGTCTGATCGCGCAAAATCTGTTGTCGCGCTCGGCCTCCAACTTGGCGAAGTTCTCGCTCGTCTCGTGCGTCAGTCGCAGACACTTCTCCTTCATGAAGTACTGCTTCTGCCGCACCAGATTCTCGAACTCCTTCGAGAGCAGCTTGACGGTGCCCTCGATGGCGCGAGTTATCCTGACGTCCACGCTCGCGTCCAGATTGTCGATTCGCTCGTTGGTCGATTGCAGACTCGTGTCGCACTCGTGTTGCAGCTCGGAGTTTGCCGCCGCTCCGCCAGGTTCCAACGAGTCGTAAGCTTCGTTTCCGACGTCCTTGGTCGGGATTTCGTTCTCGAAGCAACGGATCTGCTCCTTGTCGGACGACGCTCTTCGTCCTTCGGTCGTCGGGACGGTCAAGTAGTGATTGTTCGCCACGAGAGATGACTGACCTCTGTCGTACGTCAGAGGTTCGTCCTGCAGACTCTTACTCGCGCGATGAGTCTGCAAGCTGTAGAATTTGTCCTTGCCGTCCTGATCGTTGTCGGACTGTTCCTGGCCGTAGTTCGCGGACTGCAGGAAGTGTTCCATCACTTCCGAATTAATCGAGTCCAGTTTGGGTTTCGAATGCGTTACACGAGGATATTCCGCGTGCGTCAGACTCGCCGAGGACGTCGCGTAGTTCTCGGAATCGCTTCTCAGCGGAGCTGAGTCGACGTAGTTCCAACTCGGTCTGGCTCTGTTGCGCATGCTCTGGGTGCGCGAGGAATTTCTCATGGGTTTCGGCGGTTTGTGAGCCACGAAGTCGTTCAGAATCATCATCGACTCCGGCGTGACCGGCACTTTCAAACTGTTGCTGCGCGGGATCTGCGTTTCCGACTTGTTGCCAACCGTCGTCGCGTCCGAACTCTCCTGCAGACGTTCGGTGTCAAAGTTGAATTCGCAGAACACTCGGGTCTTGGGCGGCTCCTCGCCGTCTTCCGCGAAATTCAGGTCGTTCTTCGCGCGACTGATTCTCGTGTCCTGCAAGGATTTCGAACGAAACACCGCTCTGCGCACGGAGTTCTCGTCGGCCGAGCTCTGCGCCGTGTCCGCAACGTTGGTTTCCGCGACGTTGTTCGGATTCCCGCTGTAAGTTTCCGAGTTCTGACGCTTGCGCCTGTAGTGCGAGTCGAACAACATTTCCAGAGGCGCGGATTTCACGAGCGAGTCGGAATCGTCGGTCAGCATGCTCTCCGTGCTCCGATGATCGACGTTCTCGCGCAACGGGAACACCTGGTAGTCCGATTCGTCGGTGAGCACGCTCTCCTGACTTCGGCCCGATTGCATTTTGCGTCGCGACAGAAAGAAACTCGCGCTCGAGTGTCGGTCGTGATCGTAATGATTGTAGTCCAGAATCTCGGCGCTCTCCTTGGAAAACGACTCGACGGACACGTCCGAGAGCACGCTCTCCTGCGAGCCGCTCAGAACCGTTCTCTGAAAATTCTGATAGTTCGAGTAGTTTCGGTGATCGTCCATGTGAATGTTTATCTGATAGTCGCTCACGCAACGCCGAGGTGGATTCTTGAAATCGCCCTCCAACGAGTCGTCGCTGAAGTTGCCGTTTCCCTCCTCGGGCTCGTCGACAATCTCCTTGAAATTGTCCATGTTGCGCTCGTTCATCGCGGGCAGACTGTCGAACGACTTCGCTATGTTCTCCATGTCCTCCTCGTTGTCGTCGAGACCGATGAAGTAGCTGCAGGATCTTCGCTTCTGGGCGAATCTCGCGAATCGGCTCACGTTCTTCTTGCACTGCTCCTTCAGCAACTTCAATTCCTCGCACACCGGTGATTCGGGCAAGGACTGATTGGCCTTGTTCAAGGACAGCTTATACTTTTCAGTTTTTTTCAATGTCAACGTTAACGGACGGCTAAGTGTAGGTCTCGCTTTTTCATTGCACGGCACAATCTGACTCTTTGACAAGCGGTTCTCGTTCGTTATCTCTAACTTAGGCAATGCATTTGAACCCACACCTTGGATCTTGTTAATGAGCGGCTGGGGTTTTAACGCGGGCTTTGGATTGAGCATGGGTTTACAGGGATTGTTAGAAGTCGATTTGGATAATAACTTTTGCTGGCCGGATTTGTTACCTGTGCTAAGCCTGTTCGAGCGGTGATGCTTTTCCGGTATGTGGCTGCTCAAGTCGGATATGCTCTGGCTCGACTTCAGTGACGATCTGTAACCGACCTGTGCGCGCAAGAAAATTTACTTGTTGAACTTGTTTTATTTTTTTCTTTTCGTCGCAACCAAAATTTCAACTTACGCTTTGCAATTTTCTTCGAGTTTCTTCTATTCTCCTCTGCAGCTCCTCCCGTTTCTTCACCACATCGGCATCGCCTCTCGCGTGTTTCGTCGCGTTGACCACCGCTGCGTTCCGCATTTTGCTACCGGTGTTGCTCTCCCCGCCGTTGAGTCTGCAATTTTTTACAATAATTTCCCGATCTGACGTTACAAAGCGCACGAGATTAAATTCGATTTTCTTCACCTTCCGTGAAACTGGGAGCTGATGCTCGTCGCTTTCACACGATTCGGAGGCTCTTCCGCTCCGCTTAGCGACTCGAACGCGTTTTTCAAGTACTTTTCCCTGTGACTCTGCTTGGCGAGCTGATCGAAACCCTCCGAACTCGCCTCGGACAAGATCGACAGCAGATTTCTCTCGGCGCTGGGAGTCGACGCTCCGCCTTCCGAGTCGGACTCGTCCTGACTACCGGACGCGACCAATTCGCTCGTCCGACCGTTTTCCGCGTTCTTCAACCTCTTCTGCCGCTTTTGCGATCTGCACGCGTTTTCGAAATGCACCTTCGATTATTCTACGGAAACCAATTACGACGAAAGGAAAACTGACTCGTGAAAAGAACGAACCTTCGAAGTTCCTCCACGTCCATCGCGTTGACGGTGAACTGACTCGACACGGTATCTTCCGGCGGAGGATAGTACATCAATCTGTGATTCGACTTCTCCGAACCGGTCGTTCCGTTTTCCCCCTCGGAATAATCTTCAACGTCCCCGTCGTGTTCGGTGCTTTCGTGATCCTAAAAAAACCAACACGCGATTTTTTCACGTAAATATAACAAAGACGTTGAGACGGAACGCAACGTAATTGATTAGTAAAACTGCAGAGAGAAAGAGCAAATGCCTGAGCCACACGTAAAAGGGATGAAATATTAAGAAATTATTAACCGGAATATTGCACTCAATGTGATGAATTTTGTTACTTGAAGAAGCGACTTTGAAGATACATTGAAACTTCATTTATTTTAAACGAATTAAGATATTTAAGGCTCATGTAGTTAAAACTAGTAATAAATTTCGAAGATGACAAAAGCCAATTGCTAGATTTTTTGCAAATAAATATATTTTTGATATATTTATAATATATTTATCTGCAAAACATCCAGCGATTGGCTCTTACTACCTTTGAAATTTATTACTAGTTTCATTTATTTTCTCACTCACTTATCTTCCCACCCGCTTATTTTTTTTCAAAATCTCTCAGTTACATTCTCACTCAGCTTCGCTTTCAACTCCTACTCTCGCACGTATATGCAGCCAGTCACTGCAACCACCTTTGCTCTGCAGCAGTGGTGGGATCTCTTCCAAAAGGAAAATAAGTGAAGTGCTCCCGTTTGATAAGTGGGAAAATAAATGAAGTTTCAGTGTAACTTAAAAACTTATTCTCTTTTTGCCCCTTGTGGAAGTATTTCATGGGAATGTACCTCGAACTTAAAGCTGCCAAGACTGCTGTCGTCGGTGTGGTGACGACTCCTCGAATGACGTGTCAATTCCGTGATATTACTACTTCTGATCGTCACCTTACCGTCAATCATCTGCGAGCGAGCGGGCGAAATAAAACACATACGATCAGCAAAATAAAACAAAATGGCAAATCAGAGATTGAACGCAAATTAAAAATTAACGAAAAGATTAACACACATTGAAAAGCGATGCAAACGTATAAGTCTAATGCGAATGGGAATTTAAAATAGTAACGCATGCGCGCAAATGCGACATTGAACGACGTTTTTATGACAGTACCTGCTTCGTTTCGTTTTCTATCTCTCTGTAACTTTCCCGGCAAGTTTGAAACACGCTCTCCTCTTCTTCCTGAAATCGCGATCGGTTTAAAGTCATTTTGTTTTTGAATGAACAAGTTGTTGCTGAACAAGTTACCAACCGTTTTGCCGACTATCATTTCTCGACGATAGTCACTGCTGCATTTCGTCTCCATGCCGCTGTCGATGGAGCTGTCCTTCGAACCGCCCCCTCCGCCGCCGCCCCCTCCGCCACCGCCACCGCCGCCATCCGAATCGACGGGGTTACGCGACGAGGGGAACGGTATGACCTCGTCGCTGTCGTAGACAGACTTGACGGTGATACCGTCGCCCTGTTGAACCCTCTGCGCCCACCTGCCCTTGGGCAGATCGACGTTGAGGGATCTGACGTTCGATCCGCTTATCGCGCTGTCGTCCGCGCTCGCGGTGTTTATCTGTTTCTTCGCCCACTGCGGCAACTGACCCACGCTGAATCTGTAATCCACGCCGATGCTCTGGGGATTCGCGTTGGGATCGAGGAAGTTCGGCGGGGGCGATCCGTAAGTTCCGTTGTCCAGTTGCACGTCGATCCCGCCCCCGTTAACTTGCGGTGGTTTTCTACACAATTGCGTAACGATGCGTGTAGAGAGAGACAAACAGAAAAAAAAAAAAAACAATGTCCAAACGAGAGATAAAATCACTACTCACTTGCCGGCGCGCATAGCTTGTTGAGCGAGACGAGCCTGCATAGTTACGACCATGTCGTGCGGAACGCGCCATACGAACACACAGCCGTCGCCGCTCGCGGACACAAGGTGACGACAATCAGGACTGAAACGCAAACCCGTCACCAGTTCCGAGTGACCGACCATAGTGGCCATACACTCACCGCTATAATAATCGTACACGCATAGCGTTTTGTCTGTACATGAGGTAGCTACATAAATACCGGACGCATCTGGAAAAAAAATGCGATATTTGATGTTGATGTCTCTACAAATTTATTTTGTTTAAATCATTGAAACATTTTTTTCTAAATTTTAAAAGCAGGCTCAGAACAAAATTAGCTTGCGCGTCTTACCTAGAACGACTTTAATCAACGAGCCGTCGTCGCTAACAGAACCTTTGAAGGTTTTGCTGTGCTTGCCGGTAGTAACATTGTAAACCCTAATATTCCTATCCTGACAGGCAGTCAACACGTGCTTCTGCCCGGAATCGACTTCCATATCGTACAACGTGGTCTTTCCCTGAGCGTTGTGGCCTCTGGCGAACTGTGGCATTCCGCCTGGCGTCTAAAAATCACAGGAGGAGAGATCACACAGATCAGGCGTGTTGGTAAATCAAATTATCGTACGAAATTAAATTGTCCAATTGCTCACCGATTGCAGCTGTCTAAAAATAATACTCTTATCAGCGCCGCAAGATACCATTTGTATTTGATTGCTCTGATTCGACTGATTGAAAAATCTGACAGCCGTGATGGAAGAACTGTGATCGTCGAGCGTCTGCAGAAAATTGTATCCCTGATCGACGCTGAAAACGTGAATCAATCGATCCCGCGACGCGCTCGCCAAAAGTCTTGTGGCATCCGCCGAGTACCGCGAGAACCTCGAATACTCGAGACACAGCACTTCGGCGTCGTGCGCCTCTATCAGGCACAATTCTTCCAACGAAGAAACGTCGTGAATTCTGATGTTGCCAGATCTAACGAGAGAATATTTCTGTCTCATCAGTCGTGCGCGCACGCGCGTGTAAATATTTTATAAATCCTTTATACAAATATAATATATTTGATTATAAAATATTTAATCAATATTAATTAAAATCCGAAATCATATCTTTAATTTTTATTGAATTTATCAATGTGACATTAAAGTTTTAATAAAAAAAGAAAATATAATTTTGAGTTTTTGAATTGAAATTATATTTTTTATTTATTACTAAATTTATGATTGAAAAAATTAACGACCATTAAACTGTAATGTCATTTTTTTTTTTTTTTTTCATTTGACTTGTACCTGTCACCGGAAGCAAGATGCCTGCCGTCAGGAGAGACTCTTATGGACCTAACGCCGTTACGACCGTCATAAGACGCGTCACTCTTCTCGGTGGAACCCGCGGCGGCCAAGTCCAGATCTTTCAAATACGTCAACTCTTGATCTACGTACAGCACTTTGAGCAATTCCTGTTGACGAGGGAAACACGGTTACATTTGGATATGTCGACTTTTCTTACGTGTAACTGTAGAGAATGAATTAACGACTAACATTGCTGTAGATGTTTCGTTTGTACAAGGTGTTGTTCGGCGAGACGTCCCTCTCCAAGTTCCAAACTCTAATCGTGTCGTCGCTGGAGCAGGTGATGAAACTTCCAGGCGGCATCGCGCCGACGGAGTCCGGACCGGTCGGATACATCTCGACGCCCCAGATGCAGGCCGAATGGTACAGGAACGAATGCGACTTGCCAACTCGCCTTATATCCCTCACGTCCCAAACATAAATGCTGTGATCGTTGTAAACGCAAGTAAGCTTGTTGTTTCGCTCGTCGAACGCCAGCGCAATCGCGTCCGGATACCTCGCGTTCGGTGGATGCTGGGACATGTGACTGTGCCAAAAAAAAAAAAAAAATCTCTCCGAGTTTTCAACGCAACTCGATCATTGTTCGATCATTCGTTTGGAACGAGTGAAAAATGTTATACTACCTGATGGATAACCCCTGCGCCACATCGACCCCCAAGTAATGCGTCCTCGGTAGTGTAGTGATAAACTGGAGCGTGCTGGGACTGAAACATCTGACAATTCCTTCGGCGCATCCTATAAAGATGTACTTGTCCCCAACCGCCATGCAATTGGCGCTGCTTGTCTAAAAAAAAAAAAAAAAAAAAAAAAAAATTATGAACGCGTTTCACTTTTCATCCCGCTGCTTTGTGGCGCAACAACAGAAACGAGAGCTTTTAGAGGAAAAACTTACTCGGAGCTCGACCCATTTGTCCAGAAGCCTCCTGTTGTTGAATTCGCACAACAGACCCGTTTTGGTGATCGCGTACGTAGAATCCGCCATTTCGCCCCTGCCGCAGGCCACGTCAACGAAATCGTTGTTCCTCTGCTCCCCCAATATAGCAGATCGGCCCATCAAAGGCACCGGTTCCTTATACTGCGCAACATCATAGCGCAAAAGTGTTTGTTAGCGCCCACGTCTCGCATCAAGAGTAAAAGAGAATCTATTGCGAGTCTCGGCATTGGATTTACAAATTACCTTGGCGCTGCGCGAATACTCCAGATACCAAAATTTCACATGCCTGTTACCCACGGTAACGAAATAATTGCCATTTTCCGCGAAGCAGACCGCCTTCACCTTGCTCGAAACTTTGTTGGACGCCACCTTGACGTTGTTCCTCCAATCCCAGACGTTAACGATCATGTCGTGCTGCGAGCCGACCGACACGACGTACTTGTTGCTCGGCGAAAATGCCTGGGATAAGAGTTAAAACAAAACAAACAATTTTCTCTGACGTTAACTTGTCAATTTTGATTAAAATACACTTCGCTCTCGTAGTTTTTCGGTGCGCGTGTCTTGTTTAATTTTTACATTTCTATGTTACGTGGATTTAATTTGTATTATTTCACAATTTACATTTGTACAGACTCAAGAAAATAAAATATTTTGGAATCTATTGTGTCCAAAGTTTTTCAATCTTTGGATCAACCACAAGTCCGAAAAAATTTTCTCTCTTTGGTTTTTCTGTTTGAAAAATTTTAATAAACTTGTAAAATAAAGATTCCAATAATCGGACATTTATTAAAGAAACGATGACATTCAAATGTTAATTACAACAATTCTCAATGTTTTATTTTTTATATGTTTGAATATTTCTAATTTTTGTACGTAAATACCTTGTTATAATTATTTCTTTAATAAATGTCCGGCTTTAACAAATGTCCAATTGTTCGGTCATTGGACCGAATTTGCTCTGGTCGACTTGTTAGCTCAAGCAAAGAGCCTTCTTTCATTTTCATCGCAGGCAGAAAACGCGTCTCGGATCTTTTTCCTTTGTGCACGAAACACACAACGCTGTGAGAGACAACGGAGAAGAGAGTACCGTTGCGTATTCGCTTGTAAGGTAATTTCGTATGCCGCTCTCGAGAAGAGGGTAGATGCCGACGCTTCGCAACCAGACGACGTGCACGCACGTAAATCGAATGTAAGGAATCGAATCCGTGGGACAGCGAGAGTGTACGTGGGACGATTGATAAGTAAACGAAACGCGGCGGATAAACAGCGACAGCGGTGTCACATTGCCGGTGTACGTTGACGAAGTTTCGTCATTCCTTGGAAAAGACAAATTGTCAAACGTCGACTCGCACGTGGTGTTTGTGCACCACGACAGCTCGAAAATTTCTTCCCATTTTTTTCAGATTCGGGAATAAATGGAAATCGCACGATCGAATCGAACGAGACAGCAATTCCGAATCCACCTTGACAAATTTCGCCCATTGCGCTTGAAGTGTGAATTGGTGAGTTGTCAAAAATCGCTGACAGCGTCTATTCGGGCGAGAGCCGCGTGTGTCCTTTCGGGTACTTATCAATCGCCCCTCGTACTTGCGCGAAAAAAAAAAACGATTTTTGCTGGAAAAGCAAGAAGATCAGTCGCTTCTTGGTCAGAAAAAAAAAAAACACTTGTAAGAGAGCCCATTGAATTGTTCGTTTTGCCAGAAAAACGTTTCGTCGAAACAAAATATTCAACAGACTCGGGCAAATTTTTCTCGCTCGGCCATGTGACAGCGAAAAACTTTTTTTTCCGTGTACAAAAAAAATCTTTTCATTACTCAATTATCTCAACAAACCTTACGCGGTGATTCAAATTGCACAACGGGGGCGAGATTTCGCAAGACGGCAAAAAAAAAAAAAAAAAAAAAAAAAATTCTCTAAAACCGATTTTGGCCAACGAAAAGGCCTGCAATGCGCCGCCGTTTCTCGCTGAGACGTCGACTTGCTCAAGCACGTCGCGAGTGGTTCTTGAAATCTTGACCTTAAATGTACCTATACCTCGTTCCCGTTTGACGATGACGACGGGTTAGAGACGGGAAAGAGCTGAATAGTCAACCGCTACTCGCGATTTTTCTTCGGTTATAACGATATTATCGATAAGCGAGCTGAAAATAGACGCGCGATTTACTTACGCCTGATACACGGTGTTACCCTTTTCCTCGCGTTGTGAAAAAAAAAAAAAAAAAAGAAAAACGCAATTACATCACTGCGTTACAACCAGAGAGAGAGAGAGAGACAGCAACTGCGGCGAGTGACAACGTTTTTCCTAAAGAGAAGATACTCACTACGCAGTTGATGCCGTACTTGTGTCCGGGAAATTCCGCGATCTGCACCGCATTGTGCGGATCGGAGATATCCCAGACACGAACGTTCGGCATGTGACCGCATTCGCCCGTTGCCAGGAGCTTGCCGTCCCCGGCGAGCGCCAGGGAAGTCACGGTCTTGCGACAGCCGTTCAACACGTGCGCCTGACTATTTCTTCGTGGATTGAACAACACGACCGTGCAACTGCAACAGAGAGAACGGATACTGTCTATTAAACCTGGCAATCGACCGAGACTTTTTTTTTTTTCTTTTTCATTTCATCGCCTAACAATCCGGCAAATTTTTCAAACGGCAATCAATGAGCGTCCACTCGTAACTTGGATACCGAGCAAACCGCACACACGTGTCAATAAAACTCGTGATACCAGGTTATTGCTAACGTCTGTTATTTTTAAATAATAAAAATTATTATTAAATAATAAAATACTTATAAAATATATCATAAAACTCGTGACTACTGTCATCATATTATTACTGACGTCTGTATTATTTTTAAATAATAAAATATATTTTTATAAACTATTTTATTGAATATATTATTAAAAAAATATATTTTTTACTAACATATTGTTTCTGTTAGGATTATTTGATATTGTTTTAATTTTAAAACAATGTCAAACTCAGCGTTTTGAAATTATTATTTAGTCCTTAATAAATAAATTGAACATCTTGCATCAGACTCTTTACAGTCTGTTGTGTTTCTTCATTTTGTATATTGAACTTTACGTTAAACTTGGGAGTTTTTTTTATCTTAATTTCGTGTTATTTCACTCAACGATCGCGAAGGCAAGAGTTTCATATTTACGCACGCACGCGTACCATGTACATACAAATCTCTCGGCTCTTCCCGCTCGGTTTACAAAGTCACACACGTACAATTTGTAAACGTTTCTACGGACGAGAAGAGAAGTACGGGAGGAAATTACGCAACGCACACGCTTGTATTCTCCCAGCATTCTGCGGAATGGTTCATTTACATGGATACTTCCGGTTTTTAGTTCGCTTTTGAGCTGCGAAAGAAAGTTTCCCTACACGTCGCTAACAGCCAGAGCCGAGACTCCGTCTAGTGCGACTAAATCCCTGCGGAATTGAAATAAAACTTTTTAGAGCAATGACTTTTCACCGTTAATTAGCTTAAACGCAAATGTTCGACGATATCAAACATCTGTTAAAGGAATGATTGTAACGAATAATTTCCACACGCAGTCTCAGAAACTGACAATTAAAAAAAAAAAAATATCTTAAAATTACTTAAAACGTTGAGAAATGTCACGATTAATATTTGCATATCTGGCAATTTATTTCTTCGTGATAAATGACCGGTCAGTGGGACAGGTCCGGTCAGTGGAACATTTACCTTGTTTTATCTATGTAGGAAACGTGAGCGAGAGGCAATCGCGCGGGAGTGCGAATTGACACAATATGTTTCTTACGTAATTACTTTAATGAGATCCGCGATAATATCTAGACGTTTGTGTTAAGATAACGACAACGTGTGTATCGCAAATAGAATTTCCGAGATTGTTCTGGAGAATAATATCGTGAAAAACCCTGTTGTAAGAAAGTGTAAAGCATCGAAACAAATAACCGAAACAAGACTCTGACACTTTCCAATTAAGAGAGAAGTAAAATAAAGCGCTTACACACGTGCGAAATATTTTTTAAATGCAAAGTAGTACGGAAATTCATATATTTGCAAACAAATTGCACGATTTACGCAAAGAATTTACACAAATAAATATATATTAATTACACAAGTTAATAACAATTAATTTGAATTCGAAAAACCACGTCGGACGCTTTGCTTGCATCTCGAAATAAAATTTACATCGGATGCTTGGGTTTCACAGACTGTAAAGCATTTAATGTAGTTTTTCGAAATTAAAATTTATTTTAATTGATATATGTTAATAAATGTTCACATTTGGGAAATATTTCGCACGGCGCTTGGTTTCATTATTTCTCTTTATTATTTTAAAATATCTCTCTTTAAAATATTTCTCCGAACAAGTCGAAGTCTATATGTACGTACTTTCTGATTGTCAATTTTCCGCGCGTGAGTACGTGTAATTTTAAGACCGATTTACATATATGCTCGCACGCGAATAGATTGCAACAGCGCGCTTTTAAAAGTTTATGAAGTAAGTCAAGCAGGATCTAGTCTATCTGAAACGCACGCACATACACGCACATACAC
>QVOB01024989.1:0-14648 GCA_014839585.1 Pseudomyrmex concolor
GACTCTGTCAAAAAAAAAAAAAAAAAAAGAAAAACGGAGAGTATTTGTATTTTATATATCCTTTTTTTTCATGCTTTATTATAATAAAAAAAAAATCATTCTGTCTTGATTACCTGTAGTTAGAAACTCTACGTCAGTACCCGATAACAAACCACGACGTGTAATACCTCAGCTCGTTCATTCGGGTAAAGCTCGCTTCTCGCTCGCTTGTCGTGATAGCGCTATTCGCTCCGACTCGGTCGTAACCGCCAATACTCTTACATTTATAATTAAGCATTTTATTTTCGCGCTCGCGAGAGCTAGGCTGTAAAAATATATCCGACGTACGAGTTGTCGTCGAACGAGTATCATGCGGAAATCGCGTGCTCACGTTTTACGGCCACATCGTGTCATTTCTCCTTCTTGGTTCCTAAGGATTTTTACGTCTCTCGTCGAGCAGTAAAACCATAATTCTATTCGGGCCTCATGTTTTATTTTTTATTTTTATATACATTTTTTTATATTTTTTATATATTTTATTTTGGTTTTTTTTCTTTCGTCGTTTTTCTGCTTGTCGTGCATGGCGGCGGACCTCAATGACGAAGTTATACGTTTCCCCGCTCTCTCACGCAATTACGATATTTTCTCGAGATTTGACGTCCGACTGCGCGGCTAACAGTCGCCGCTACATTTTCATTTGGCCGTGCCGTTGTGTACTTTCGCGCCGCAATATGTGCACACACTCTCGATATAGCTAGCTTCGCTTCATCTGTCCATCTCTCTCTTTCTGTTTCCTTCTTTGACCTCCAACCAGATTTTTAAGAGGAATTGACGTATCAGGTGTGTCATGTCCTTTCGATATTGCATTCCAATACTTACATTTATTCATCGCAAGTACAACTGCGTCTGTCCGTATGTCATTAGCATTTACTCGAAGAGCGATATATTGGAAGCAGAAATCGCGGATGAAATGATGGAATAATCTACTATCAAACTAATTGAATTTTTCGTGAATTTTGCATTAGCATATTTGATTGTCGTTCGTCGAACTGTGAAATCGATTTATCGTTTTTTTTTGCGTATTTTTAATATTTCAATGCTATTCGCGCAGATTAGATAAATTAAATATTTCTGTCTAAACATTTTAAAATTCTAAACTATTGTATATTATATATAAGAAGTCTTTAATATAATTTAAACAATGTATTTAAAAATATATTTTTTTTTTTTTTCTATCTGTTAGATTCTTTGAGTATGCAATAACTTTACGTGTATCACACATTCAAACATAAATTGAATATAATCAAACGGAGACAAAATGGCGGCAGGCGTCGCGCATTTAGCTGATCAAAATTATACTAGACGTAACACGCATGTATGGTAATTGGTTAGCGCGAGACTACTTTAGGTAATTACAAACTCCCGTAATTGAAGCGAAGCGACGTGAATTCATGAATAAAATGTCAACGCACTCGGAACTACCTCCCGTCGTCGTTTAAGCGTAATCCTTATTTATGTCATTATAAGTAACAATTGGCTCTCGCATATCTCATCATTGCACGGAGAGACGCAAAGTTTCCATTTCCATTTATCCGGATCGAATATCCCCTTATTTTTGTTTGCGCGGAATCGCAATTTGTCTCCGCTCTCAGTAATAACTTTTCAGATTCAGTCGACAGTCCAACCGGACTCTACCATGTCTCCCACTTTTCTAGCGCAGAACGAAGTTCTCTTTCTCGAATTTCTTCGTGCTTCATTATGATCTGCCGCTTGTCAGCGTTTTTAACAAACGGTTCGCCCGTCGCCGAAAGTCAGACGCGAATTATTATTGTCGAAAAACTCTGCGCTAGCATTTTCTCTATCATTATCGAATATATAGTTCGCGAGTTTATCGCGCGCAATTATATTGTCGGAATATTAGCTGAATTTTAAGATTCTTTGCGTGCAAATTCAACATTTTTCGATGCTTGTTCTTGAACATTAAAAAGATAGTAGCAACACGCACACATATCTATATAATATTTTTCTGTGATAATTCATAAATACAAACATTGCGTGTTTTCTCGAGATATAAAAATTTTCAAATCCATGCAGTATTTTTTTTCTTTATTTTTAAATATAGTTCGATATTTTTTTTTTTTTTAATCTGTGTTAGATTATATTTTCCGACATTTCTCTTCAGTACTCTCGCGACTGCCTTGATCGATGTGCGTTATCGACAATATCTAAACCGCGAGAGGCGACTGGCAAAAAAAAATCACGATTTTTCTCACGCTCGCCCGTGATCGAACTATCGGGCTCGGTGTAATAACTCAGAAAGGAATTTGTTAACTTGTTTCTTGCGCAACGCGCGTATATGCCGCGGGAAAACGCATTTCATCGATACTCAACCTGTTTGTTATTTACATGTTATTTACTGCGGCTTACTGAGTCGTTTACGTTACTCCCTAAAGTCGAAACTCCCACTTCCGACGCTTCGTCGTCGGTATGCAACGGCAATAAGCTCAGTCAGATAGGGTTACGTAATCGGCGAGAGATTTGATAGTTTGAGAGCTCGCATTTTGCAGAAAAAAGGTATCTCTTCCTCCAAGCGAATTCTTAATTCGCGCGAGAAGCATCGGTCGGTGTTTGCAACAAATGAAATTACAGCTTATTTTTACTTTGCGCGAAATATTGTCTTATAAATAAATCCCTTCGCATTTGCTTTCAACCTTCCCAGAGCGTGAGAATGCTCTAACTAATCGAAATTAAGTGACTTCGGAGATTCTAATAAAAACATAGCATGTGCGAACGCTGTGCGTAACTTAATTTACGGAATATATTTTACGACCATAGTTCCCTCGCAAACTTGTGCACGCGACTCTATGTTTCGGAACAACGAGAAGAAGAATGGAGGTAGAAATCCTAGGATTCACGACTTTCGAAATTTTTCGAGCGCAAAGGTGCGAAGATCGCTACAAGAGTTATATGTTTTTAATAAAATTTTAGATAATGTTATCGGAAACTTATCTCGATGTTATTAATAGACATAAAAATTAATAGTAAACTGTGCAATTAATTCGGACCTTTGTGGAACTATTAGCATGTGAATATTCTACTTTATATGTTTCAGATTGCTTCTGTTAAAATTTATTATTTTGTTAAAATTTTGAGGATTAGGAACACGAAAGAGTTGTACACTGTCTTTGCTGTATTAAAATATAGAAAATATACACATATATATATATATAATGTCAAAAACATGTTATTCTCCAGTTACTTCTAACCTACATACATGCACACTCACACCATGTAACACGCGTCATACTTAAAAACATCATGTACACAACGATATTTGCAGTTATAACTTCTGTCTATAATATTTGTCTGTCTCTGTTCTATTTCTTTGTCTTGCTTTTATTCTGTAATATCATCCATTGTTCATTAAACATAGAACGAAGAATAATATTATTAAAAAAATAATATAAAAATGATATATTTGTAAGCACGAAAGCAAATTATTTGAAATTTATGTATGTTAAGTCCACGGAATTTTCCTCCATCTAGGATACGTCGTTGAATCATGAAATTCAGTGATCCCCCCCTCCCCTCTTTTCAGAGATGCCAGACAATTGGACAAGAAGCAGTAGACCGCCAGTGCCGCCACTCGATCTCTCGTACGCATACAAGCGAAAACCGCGTCCGTGTGCGTAACGTGTCATGCGCAAAGCTAATCGGTCATAAACACTGGTCATAAAAACCGGTCGTAAACACCTTGTTATATCGATTCGACACGCGTATTGGTCCGTACTTAGTGCTTTGATGATTGATTCGTTCGTTCGTACGTCAGTAGTCGGGTCAGTGATCGGTCGTCGGACGGTGTGATACTCAGGTTGCGCACTTTTGAGTTTCTCAAGGGTAGAAGGTTATTTGCGTTCGTAGCGATCGGTCGCATTGGATTGAGCTCCGGTTTTGCAAAATCTAATCTCCGAAGTTCGAAAGAAAAGAATATTTCGATATTTTTCTTTGTTTATTGCTTGTGTAATAATTGCTGAAGTGATTTTGTGAAGACATCATGAAACGTTGTGGAAAGTACGAGTTATGCGCGCTATTCTGCCTCCTCTTCGTAGATATTACGATTAGAAGTGAGTAACAAAATCGAAAATGTGACAGGTGTTTGTCGAGATACTAAAACTTCTCATGACGAGTTTACGTATATTCTCAAAATAACAGATGCGCATCCTATGGCTCGCGAAATTACTTTTTGTTGCAAACGTCTCGCTAGTAACGTATATATTTTTTATGGCGCGTTGATTTTCTCGAATACGTTATAGAATCATCGCGTCTGTCATTATCTTTAATATTCGACGATTTCTTCGCATCATTACGAGCTCAGAATGTAAGCGAACATGTAAAGTAATAAACAGTACAGTAATAAAATAACGGTACAGTAGTAAAGTTCTAGTAATTTCGAGCATCATAATTTTGATTTCTTTGTTATGGACGGACCCAATAGTTTATTAATTAACGTAGTAGTTTAATAATTTTTCTCCATTATCGATGATCTTCCAATTTCTCCTTTATTCTTGAGCAACTGCGACTTGTGAACGTTTATCTCACGCTCTAAGAAAAAGAGAAACATTATCTTTCGTCTCTTGCTAGCAGTCGGTCGTTAAAACTCGAGCAAGAAAATAATTTTGAATTTTATGAAGAATCGTTCTGGTCAAAATTTTTAGAGTTTTATTGTATCTCAATGTGCGATACATGTGTGCGCGACAAAGTGGAGAAGAGAGGCGCGGAAATCGACAGCAAAATGTGTCCCGCAGTCGTATACTTCAGTATTGTTGAACGCTGAAGCGCACATGTGAGATACGAGTGGAAAGGAAAAGAGGCGTTCGAAAGAATCGTTTCTATCCTTCCAAAACTCGACGGTGTATTTCGCGTTTATCTACATTACTGTATGAGAAAGTAAAGAAACGACTGACACTACGTGCCATGAGAAATATGTTCGTTTGTATTTCCGCGAGATTGCGAGCATTCGGTGTCGTTCCATTACGCGCGTTTTCACACAGCAGCGCGGCGCCACCAGGTGCGGCGATGAGAAATACACATTTTGTAGAAAAACACACGTGCGAGCCATCGCGCGCGCTTTTGTTCTGATTTGGTTCTTATCGCGTTTTACAGTCAGTTTTTAGTAGAATATTGTTTCTGCTGGATTAGAAGTGGAATATGTGTAACAAGCGGCCTAATTTCTCGAATGTCCATCTACAAACCGAAAATGTCGAAAGAGAAAAACACATTATAATACCGCACGCACACTGGTATTATAACAGTCGGATGAAACTTCCGCCGAAACATCGCAAAATTCTAACAGCCAGCGAGCTATCAAAACGGCGCGGCGCGTTCATAGCTCGCGTTCGCAATCGCGTATTTAACAAAATTGGTTTTATTCGCGTCGATTGCACCGTTTAATACTCGCCGCGCGCGAAAATATCGTAGAAGGATTTTTTACGTTTCGACTATATTTTTCGACGGATTATCTTTCCGTTCCAGTTAAATCAACGTAATTTTATCGCAATCGAATCTGTTTGCAACGCGAAAATCAACGTTATTTTCGGGTTTTTTTTTTCACGTAAGGTTAATATTGACACGTGTTGGAGATTCCGCCGTTATTTTTCATCAATGTATGAAGAGTCTTAAACCGACTCAAAAACATCCGGGTAGATCATTAGCCAAATCGTGTAATTAATTTTCCGAGAATTAATTGCCGGGAATCTTTGAGCGAGCGGTATTTTAACGTAAACTGGTTTTTCTCGAATAAATACACAGTTAATTAGCAAGTTAATTATTTATGAAGTTATTATTTATTGCAAATAATTATGATGAACATGAGTATATGAATTTTCTCAATTTTTATCGCTGTTTGAAAAAAAAGAAACAATTGATTTATATTTGCTATCAAAAGTTTGTTTATCATCTGTATACACACGGATAAATTTTACCGTCATTTAGATATCAAGAATATTAAGATCAAGAATATTAACCTTTATGCGGTCGAATTATCGCAATTTATCTGGAGTTTGGACGTTAAAAGCTAAGGAGTATTCAAATTTATATTTCTCTTCGTTATGCCGCTCTCTCGATGCGATAGATTCCCGACTTTCTTTACTCGTAACACAGGGAAGACGAGTTGTTAAAACTTTATTATAAATTTCAAAGTTGGGAAAGCGGGGAAGCGATGAGATAATGGTGGCGGAACAAAAAGAGCAAACGCGGCCACTTTCCATCAGAAAGAAAGTCTTGCTAATTACAGAGAGAGAAAGAATTATAAAATTTTTCTTGTGAATTCAATATTAGTATATTGCACGGATATGTATATATGTATATATATATATATATATATATATATATATTTTACGATGATTTGTCTATCATTCGAAATGTATACAAACTTGTTTCTTTTAATATAATATAGATTTATTTTCTATTCATAAATTTGTTATATCTGCTGAATTAATATCGCATTACGCGACAATCTCACGATGAATTTATATTGCTATTTTAAATACTTATATATATATATATATATATATATATATATATATATATATCGTTGATATAATTTAAATACTCTTTTCATTTGCGAACTACTTATTAAAAGCTTATTAAACTGTTTTTCTTCTCATAATTTAGAAATATTAATAAGTGCTCTCTTTCTTCTCTCTCTCTCTCTCTCTCTCTCTCTCTCTCTCTTTCCAAGTGCAGTCGATATATAGACCAGACTGACCTTATTTACCGGTTTCATAAAATATATTACCGCCATCATATTGGCTTGTACCGCTTGCTGAAACGAGGCGCCTTTATGAAAGTATAAAAATCCATCGTCCCAATTGACGTCGCCGAGCGAGGCAATTTTCGTGTTGCGTGGCGCGTTTCCTACTTTCAAAGGAGAATTGCTGAAACGTTAAGTGTTTCGTTAAATTAGCTTTCTTTACGAATAATTAGTCGTAAAAGGCGACGCTATAACCGAGTATAAAAAAAAAAAAAAAAAAAAAAAAAAAAAAGGTCGGGCGGTCTCGAGAGTTTTAAATATACAGGTATGTTGTGTGGGCGCGCGGAATTCACGCAAGGGGGAGGGTGGCGTACCCCGAGTATTGCATCTCTCAAAAGAAGTCTCTACCGAGAAAACCTACCGCCGCGCCGTCATGTCGGTTTACATTTTTCAGGATGCCTTTCAAACGAAAATTAAGCAGGAAAAAGCTTTCCCAAGTCTCTCTTTCCGCAAGTCTTATTCTCGGTAAACATGGAAATTCGCATCTTCCTGCTATCAGCAAACTTAACTGACACGATCGTCAGGTCGAATGAAAAATATTTCGGAAATTTTTACTAAGGAATTTCACATTTTACGACGATCTTTTTGCAACATCTGTTCGTGTGACAAAAGTTTCTTCTCTCGCTCTGATATTCTGGTATAATTTCTATTTTTTTTTTAATATTTTAATTATATTTTTTTACGAGATGCACGTACGTTAAAATATAATTAGTCACACAAAAACTATATATGTTATTAATGTCAAGTATATATATATATATAATTTTCATTATTTGTTAAGTAAAAAAATAATTGTATGCATTTGGTATTTGTGCTTAAATATTTATCGTTTATATTTTTCTTGTCATAATTCCGAGCTCATTGCAGCTCTTTTGTATGTAACACGATATTCGCGGCACCGTCTGTTTCTTCCTCATTTCTCTGAGGAGTTCGTGTGTAACATGTGCACTATATTAAACACGCTCGGAGTTCTTTCTATTCGAGCAAACTCATTACGCGTGTAAGTCGCTCGAACAAAATGAGTTGTTTATTTTCTTAACCCGCTTGCACGCATGTCAAGTATAATGGCGAGCGTTTTAATGCGTCGCGATATTAAATTTGTACTCAAAATGAACGAACGAAGTTTATACAAAACGTATATCAGTGTTGTTTTTCGAATCACGAGAAGAGAAGAAACGAATGAACGGAATTGTGTAATTTTGTAAATTTTATTGTTTAATATAATATGCACGCAAAAGAAATGCGTATGTGATGCAAAGAGAGAAAATAACGATTATTTTGTAATAACACGGCTTTGTCAAAAGCACAAAGGCGGAGCGCAAACATGAAATATTAAACATTTTACGGGCGCAAATGTAGAATTTATTATACCACAAAAAGAGAGACAGAAAGAGAAATTTTTTTTCAAAGAACATAAAACAATGTTCGGTTTTAACGTGAAACTCTGCAATCACGTTTGAAAGCGTTTGTTGTTTCCGTTAGGATTAGCATCCAATACGCGACGCGCAAGTACACAACATTATTTGCGAACAAGCCGTCAACGCGTTGCAATAAACGACAATGCGCGCGCGACGAAAGATTTAAACGTTTACCTCCCGACGTGTGTAAACACGCTTCCGACGCGTGAAAATGAGCGCGCGAACCGCCCGCAGTAACGCGCAAAATATCACATTTCCTAAAATATTGCGTGACAATATGTTTCTGATGACGCTCTCATAAGAGGCGGAAAGTCAACCCCGCGGAGCTTTGCTCCCATTCGCGGCTCGTCGCGAGCATTTCCGGATGTTTCACAGTGTAGCCCGGAGGTACCGCGTAATAAGAGCCTCATACTGTGCCAAGAAGTTGCAGAGATCGGCTCACTTCTCTCTCTCTCTCTCTCTCTCTCTCTCTCTCTCTCTCTCTCTCTCTCTCTTTGTTTTAATACGAATGGCATCGAGCGCTCCGATTCCTTCCGGCTTAATAGGTCGAATCGTCGATAATCCCCCGCATAACGGAGTTTCAGCAAAAAACACCGCGCTTATTCGAGCGCGAGGGTTAGTTTGCGGAGCAACTCTTGTACGCGAAGAGGGAGGAAGAAGAAAGGCGAAGCGCGCGGCTGGGGTTGGATTTAATATATGTATGCGAGTATGTGTATGAGTGTGTCTCGTGCGCGGACGTGAGAGAATCTTCGCGCGCGTGCGTGTGTTTTGCGGTCGTGATTCACCGTTGCGCGAGAGGAAGTTGCGAAGAGAGATGCGGAGAGGGGAAATTGTCATTCGGCGGAATTGCAATTTCTTGCTGACACGTGCTGCGCCAACCCTCTCGCGCGACGAGTAAAAGCGGACTAATGATGCGTATTAGACTTAATGCCTCGTTTCTGTTCTCATTTTCTCCAAAAGGTGCGAGCTGCCTGCAGGGGGTCAGAATGGAAATAATGCCCGAGGTGGTGCAGCGTGGGCAAGGGGTGATTCTGCGGTGCTATTATGACCTGGAAAATGCACCACTTTATTCTCTCAAGTGGTACCGAGGAAAGCACGAGTTCTACCGATACTCGCCCGGCGACGACCCGCAGATCAAAGTCTTCAACGTGAAATGGATTCACGTCGACGTAAGTTACTTCTCACTCTGATTATACACATAGTATTATTAACGCGATCGCCCGCCTCGACAAATTTTCGCTTTTATTTCACGCTGTTAATAAACAACAATATTAACAACAGATAGTGTTTCACAACAAAAACGCTGATTACATGTCATTCACCGCTACTTCCATTTACATTCGCTGTGGCTTTTCCGATTTGTATATATAACCAACTGTAAATATATCTGTCTCTTCAAATGTTGTTATACGTGTATATATATGAAGAAGGGCGTGTTTAGTTCCTAAACGATCGGTTACGTTACACACCCATCGGGAATATTTAGTAATCGGGACACTCCGCACAACGCGAGTCAACGACCGTGAAACTATATACGGTTATTTTTTCGATCCGAGCCGCGCGCGGATTGACGAGGCAGGGGGGTTGGCGGAAATATGTGGTTTCACTGTATCACCGTAAACGCAAACCGCAGCGCGCCGGCCCGATGCCTCGTTAACAGCACCCTTGACCGCTGTAATCGCCGTAAAACAGTCGGCAGCTCCGGCACGCTTTTATCATCGCTCCAACATTTCCGTAGGCCGTTTACGCGCGTCGCTCGGCCAACCCGCACCCCCTGGCGGTTTTCGGGAGTGGCGCCGGTGTGTGCACCACACGCGCTCGCGCCGCACCAAAAACAAGCCCTGTCGGTTCCCGTTGTGTTTCGGTACAGTCGAATGAACGACCTGACAAACCGTGACAACACGCGCCGCGCGCGCGTTCCCGTTTACGTTTATCGTTTCGGAACACGGGCAGCGCGAGCGGATTCTCCGGTGACGAACGAGAAGTAATGCGCCGCATCGTGAGAGATATAAAAGCCTCGATTTCGAAAAATACGCGCTCGCCCGTGCGACACCCCGTCCCTCGAGAAAAAGAGAGAGAGAGAGAGAGAGAGAAAAAAAAAAGAGAACGTGTGTAGATTTTGAGGAAAAAATTGTTTTTGTTACTTGCTCGGAGGTTTTTTATTTTTTATTTTTTTTTTTTGTCCGGCCATGTGATATTTGATTTACCGCGTATGTCGGTCGGATCTACATTGGAAATACATGTTTCGCCGGGATTTCGATGTTTTGCCTTGCTTCCGCGTCCGTTAATACCGCAGCACTCCACAACCGCGCAGACAGATACATTTTATTTAATAGACGTTTATATTGGAAGTGAATTGTTAAAACGCCGCGCGTATAGCGGAACACCCCGCATCCGGGAAGGATCGTCGGCGGAAAACCGGCGCACTTTTATCACGTTTTCTGGTCGTCGTATAATGTTTGACCGTCGCGTGTTACATATATGTACATATGTCGTGAAACGCGATAAACGTGAAATTGTCGACGTTATTATATTGGCGTGCGCACTGGTGCACACAAGTTCAAGTGCGAAACCGAAAACTTCTCGTATAACAAAATTCCGTTCCGCGCGTGCGTATGTACGTACGTAAAGAGCAGTCGTATTTGCAGCGCAGGTATTCCGCGCGTGGTAATTTCGCGTACGCGTGTACATCGCGAAAGTGCGAAACAGCGAGTTAACCGATTCGACTCGGCGTTTGTGGAGAATCGCGAAACATTTACACGAGTCAACAAAGCGCCACTGACCGGGTGTGTAACACAGAGTGCATTATGCAGTACGTTAAAAGCGCGTATTCGTGATGAGATATAAAGCTCCCGGATGTGTGCGCGCGCATCTCGTATCGGCGTATTTAACGGTGGCCTGTAGCCACCGCGCGAATCCGAGCTTTCCGTCGATAAATCGCGTCGACGAATTTTCGCAGTGTTACGATCGCAATGAAAAGAGCCGCGAGATCGGCTGATAACTGTTCCGCGATCCGATTGTAATCGCGGCGACAACGTTACGCGCGCGCGTTTCATTCTAAACGAAAAGACCGCACCGCGACCTATTATTCCGCAATAGCGTGTCTCCGACGAAGTCGTGACGGTTTTCGTTCCCGATGTATCTACTTGCAATTCTCCGAGCAAAACCAAGTAGCTCGTTCAAGAAGTATAGTAGATATCGCGTTTCCAGCATATTGACATTGTCGTCGTTCGAGCAGTAGCAATTCAGACAAGTATCGGACAAGAACGATCTATAAAAAGGACGAAAATTTATTGCAACGGAGTTGCCTGGCTGCAGCTCGATCGCATTTCGTCTGATGTAGAAAGAATTGCAAGTAACGATTTCACGTCACGGACGTATTAAAAATTACCTCCGCGCACATAGAAAAAGAATGTTAGAGCAAGTTTATGAAATTGATAAAACGTTAGGATTGATGAGAAAAAAAAAGGAATGTGAAAATATAATTTTGTATTAAAATGATAAATTTTACGATTGACACGAACTAGTAGCAATATATTTCGGAAAATTTAAATTTATCACATGTTAAAATTCTGCCACACAAATGAAGAATATTGAATTAATTTTATACAAATGACAAATTTCACACGATTGATGCGAAATGATACAGCAAAATGTATGGTTCCGGAGAATTTGATTTGTCACATTTCATGTCATCAAAATGTAGCCAGCACACAGGCGACACAGTTTTGTGCGATTTCGATATTTCCTGATTACACACGCATTTGATATATTCGCCCGCTTGCTCGAGATGAAGTTCGGAATGCTTCATTAATTTTTCATGCGCGCATCGGATTGATACCTTGTCCGACAGAATTGATGTCTCGCACGGGGATTGTTAGTCCGGACATTAGCAACCTGCGAGCGATCGATTCATACGCCGTACAAATATTGGTTATCACGCGCGTGGGTATCAGTGTCATCGTCAGGATTGGGAGGAAGGACGACAAAACGCGCAACACATCGGGAGATTATTCTCTAGATATCACGAGCCGAGCGAGAGAGAGAGGGAGAGAGAAAGAAAGAAAGAGACAGAGAGAAGGGTTTCATATTTATTCCTCCCGTGCGGCGCATGACCCGAGCTTTTGTGTTTCTGCTTCTGTGAAGTCAGCGAGGGCGTCCACATAAATCAACGGCGGAAAGAGCTCGCTTGCCTTTCACACTCGTCAAAGAGTACGGTTTACCCTTCCTTTTTTACCCTTCCTTTTTCCTTCGTCCTTTACACCATCGACGCGCGTTGTCTCATCGCACTCACTTGTACCTCTTTCATTATTTAAGCCCTGCTAATTATGCATGCTTCGTTTTGTCTGTTCCGATTAAATTTTGCTCCTCCTCGGACTCTCTCTCTCTCTCTTCTCTTCTCTTCTCTTCTCTTCTCTTCTCTTTCTGTTCCTTTTTTGCCTATGAAGCCGCTTCATCCCTACTTCCGTTACCAGCTTGGCTTCTCGGGCCACTTTAGTCGAGTGTCGGATAATTCCTGATAAGGTGGCTGTTCTCTCGAGTGGACTATCCTTCGACGCGACGAAAGCCAGGATATTCGTGGAATATTTAGTGACACGGCAAACGTCTTGTTTTTTCAAGAGATTTTATCTCTGTGTATTATCCGCGAAAAATATACTTTTTATCAATAATTTTTTTTATAAATATTCTTTTCGAATAATTGAGAGTAATTTTCACATTTATATATAAAATATAGTCACGGCAAGAAAGTTTAATATAAAAATATTATTCAATAATAGATATGATCGTGTAATCATGTGTGTGTGTCTAGCAAGACAACGAATATCATATATTACAGTCAAATCACATTATTATCTGCGTGTAAGCGGCACGTTGCGACGATAGTAAGTCACCGTGGTGCAATACAATATGGGTGTGCTTCCATTTTCCCCTCTCCTTTTACATCTCATCCGAACGTGTGTATGTGTGTGTTTCAGACAGCAAAGTCGAACACGAGCCAGGTAACGCTCTATGATGTAGACTTCTACCTCGCGGGAACGTTCAGTTGCGAAGTTACAGCGGACGCGCCGACCTTCTCTACACTTTCCGATTCGAAGAATCTCACCGTTGTGTGTAAGTACATGCTTCACATTATTATCACGAAAACTTCGCACATAATAGGAGAGTAGATTCCTGTTTCCCGTTATTCACGATGACTTATACGTACGAGAGAAGTAACTCGATCTTCCACCATTTAGCGCTTTCTTGTATCTGATTAAGTAGATGTATATATTTAAATATATTTTAAATATATTTGATATATTAAACTAATTCTTTTACTCTTTTTATGCGATGTAACATATTTGCTTTGTGAGAATACAAAAACAATGTTCTCGAAAAATTTGTCTCTGATGTATGTGCAAAGAAATAGTAGAATTATAAACATGTAGCAGCAGTTCGCAAGAAATTTTTTCCTCGAAATATCAAAACCTCATAATACGATTTTGTAACGAGTAATTAAAAATTCACGAATATTCCCCTGGTTCTTGTGTGAAATATATTTTTAGAGAATTCCGAGATTAGACATATTTGATGCTCGCGTTGCGCGCTTAAAATCAGGTCAGTGGTCGTGTCTTTTTTATCTCGGTTTAAGTAAACGTAAAAAGTTTTTGTATAATGTTTCAGTTTTATATGTGTGTATGCACGTGTACGATATGGTTTTAAAAAAAATTACGTGCAACGCATAATTAAAGCTGGCATAAATATTCTTTCATATGTATTTTCTTTTAAGCTGCGCGCACTTCCGAATGAAATGGGCAGTTGACTCGTAGAAACCGCTTCTATTTAAATGTAAAAATGGAGTTGGCTCACTTTTTGCGCTAATAGCCTCTTTTATAGAGAGAAAAATTTCAGTAGTTTGTTAACATATTAATGTTTGAAATTCACATATAGTTTAGCGAACAGCTGCCATTATGCACCTTTGTCTTTGGTCAATTTAAACTGGAATAGAAAACTTAATTACTTGCTTACACCTCACATCGTGGAGTATTTGTTATTTAAATCGCGACATCGCGTTGAATTTAATGTTTTACGAGAACAGTTGCAAAATTAAATTTCTAAATGCATTGGCAGAGCGTGCACCTGCGTCTTTTATATACCTACATTCGCAATTTTCCGATTCGCAAAATTAACTTCTTTGCCCGCGAACTATCGCTAATTGAAATTAAATTTTTCACTTAATAGAGATGTACACGAAAAACAGAGTTTATATACATCTTTGAAATTACTTATGCTGATTTACTCGTCTCCGTAATGCATATTCACGCAAAACAGTCGTAAGTCGACGCGTCCAAAAAGCTATGCATATTACCGCGGCAAAGTGCGCATCTGTGCAGTGGAAGTTCTCTCGTCGTCGTCGTCGTCGTCGTCATCGTCATCGTTATTAACTCTATCGTGTTTGA
>QVOB01024991.1:0-23137 GCA_014839585.1 Pseudomyrmex concolor
CGATCTTTTGTTTTGTTTTTGGTGATGAAAATGTTAAATTTAATTATGTACCTTATTTCTCTACAGAAAAAAAAAAAAAAGAAAAAAACTACAAAATTATTGTATCACGAGAGTAATAAAAAAATCATCTTACAAATAAAAAAAAAACAGAACAATAACTAATTTATTGTTTGTAAGTCTTATTTTACAAAAAAAAAAATAAATGTGCACGTAGAAAAGAAAGAAAGAAACTGTTTTGTATTCAATATTATTTATGTGAAGCTAATGTATCTTACTGTGACACGTTTATCCTAGCCGGGTGGTTGAACGTTGATTATTGATGCTCGAACTCGAGACGCGAATCACGGAGCTAAATTAGCGATCTATCCGCTATCCGTCCGATTCATGTCAACATAGCAATGTGCAGTGTATACACGACGCGAGCGACCATAGTCGAACGTGATTGTCGATTGATCGGATGCCGATAATCCGATTTCGATCGCTTCTTGATTAACCTTGTCGTTGCTTTTTCATCGGTCATCCGGATATCGTTACGGACGCCGATCGCGTAAAAATTACGGAAGTGCATTTACACTCTCTCTCTCTCTCTCTCTCAAGCGGTTGTCAGCAGTTGTCGAATTCGTCACAGATCGTGCCACCTTTGTTGGATCTCGTTTCCTGCTTTTTGTATCTGTCAGGTATTTAATTAACATTTCTGTCGGCGATTAATTATCGACATTGTTGCGCGGCGTGTTGTACATAAAACGCGAGAGAAGGAAACACTGTCAGTCATTGGAAGGTATCAAGTGCAACGACCTATCGTTACCATTGATGCGCGAATTATTCTCGGGTAATTCGCTCCACATGTGAAAACATTGTTGAACGCTAATTTCGCTTTTGTGAAAGGAACGTCGAATTTTTATTGAATGAAAAATAATATAATATGTAAAACAGTTGCGGATAGGTTTTTCCCTTCCCCAAGTGCATGAAAGAGGGAGTGGGTCCGTGCTACGCATTCTGATGAAATTTATGCAGCTTTACGGGTACGAAACTATTCGCCCGATCCGTAGCATTTAATGAAAGCGTTTATTTTAAAAGCGTTTTATGTACGCTGATGTAAATTATTTTCCGACTTTGCGCCGTTTCGCATCTATGTTTTCGAATCGCGTCAAATTTTGCGAAGGAATGAAATAAAAACGCAACGCACAAGAGAAAGAATTCGTTAACTATTTCGAGATCGAATTCTCTAAGATCTGCGAGACGAAAAAAAAAAAAAAAAATACAAGCGAATAACAGACATTTTTAAACAAAGAATCATGAGTAACAAATATGGCAAAAGGGGGACTGGGAAAGGAAACGAAAAACGAACTATACACGAATAATAGAAATAATTTTACGCAAGAATATATAAAATAAGGGATTAAGCTTCGAGGAAAAAATTCGATATATAAAACAGAGAGAGAGAGAGAGAGAGAGAAAAGGAGAGCGAGAGAAAGGAGAGCCGGAGAGAGGCGAGAATATCCGACGAGGTGCGCCGCGTAGCTCCCACCCCTTCGTGCCCCCCACCTTTTCCCGATCCCTCGTAGCGGCAGCAACCCCCGTACAGCGCTCTTCTTTACCTCAGTAGCGCCGGGCGTCTCGACGCGGCAGCACGTTATATTAGGGGATTTAACACGCGCGGCTTCGAATTCGCTTTCTCAAAATTTACTACATTTTCGATTTGTTTTCCCTTTCCCCCGTCTGTTCAAATACAATCTATATCATCTCTTCTCTTATATTTTCTTTCAACAGACCCGCCACTCGGTCATTCTCACGCCCTTATTATCAACCCTTCTCGAGGGTTTGCGGTGGGACCCGCCCACCCGCGCGCGAGTGACTTTTTCTTCCCCCCTTCCCCCCTCCCCTTTGTACGCTGATTTCCCCCTCTCTCAGCGCGCAGGAAAACAGCGCGGCGCGTGAAGTTGCGTCCGCCGAAGTCCCGAAATTAGAAGGCGCTTTTCGAAGAACTGTCGGGATAGCGAGAAAAAAGTCCCGATCGCACAAAGTGAAGTCCATATAATCTCGGTCGCGTTCTTACTTTTATCTCTCTTATCAACGCTCCGTCTCACTCGTCTCTCTTAGAGATATATATATATTTACGGGAAAGGATCTCTCTGTGGTCCTGCGGAGACGCCCGGCGCGGTTAGTTCCAAGTTTGACGCGGAGAGCGAACGCGCGTTACGTTGGGAATTCCTGGTCTTTGGTTTCGCACAGTGGACGTGCGCGAACGAGCCCAGTTGGAAACGAATCTACAGTTGAACAGTGAGAGCGGAGAGAGAGAGAGAGAGAGAGAGAGAGAGAAAAAGAGAGAGTGACTTGTTTATTTTCATACACTCGACAGTGTCGCGAAACAACTCCCCGGAGGGGTGCCGATTGTGACAGTGAAGGGTGTTTCGGTATCCCCCGGTGTGCTCCAGTGTGTGATTCATTCGAACGTGTGACTGTGTGTCGGTGACAATTGCGATTTATGTCAATCTGCCACAGGGAGAGTGCGTGGTGCCAGACAAATATCGAGGGAAAGAAAAAAAGGAAGTGATTTATGATTTAAAAGATATCCGAAGTATACCGGGTAGTGCGCAGTGACGTTATTTCGGAACAGTGACGAAACTGTCCGACTGACATATATATTGGAATATTGCTGAAGGTGTTTTAAGTTATGGCTGTGCCGAGGACGACATCGATATTTCGACCGGATGGCGGCGGCGGTGACGACGGCAGACAATTACGAAGATATCACTCTCAGATCGGGATTAGAATCGCCGGTGGCCGTCGACCGTCAAAGCAATCGTCGAGTATCGGGGCCACGGCGAAACAAGCTGGCCTTTCCGGCAAATTTCTTCTTATTGGTGCGGTCTTGGCTATACAGTTCGTCGGTGCAGCGGCAGCGATGCAGTCTTCATTCTCCAACAGAGGTGAGCGAGACTTCTTCAACCACACGCAATGAGACCAACGTTATTTGACGATTCTTCAAATTAAGACTTGACGGAATGACGGAAGTTTAAGTAAACAGCGAAATAATCGATAAATAACTTCGGGCTGTGACGTATCGTTTGTCAGCAAAAAATCGGGATGTAAATATAGGGTGCTTTAACGCGGTGTTGAGAATTCCCATGCCTAATTCGAAGAGGATCATTATTTATCCTAAATGAATAAGGATTCAAACGGGAGTGTCGAGAAAAGCTAATTTTCTGTCACGTGTAATTTACGATGATCGAGAGCACAATAAATAATCAGTAATATAGAGAAAAAAAATTAAGAGAAAGTTTATTAGACTAAAAGTTAAAATTGATTTTTTTTTAATATTTCTTTGACGAAACAAAAATGTATTCAGTTTTTATATTGTGGATATTTCGTTTTTTCTTCGCACAGTGCAAAGAGAGAGACGCGTAATAACGGATTATTTGTAATCTTATTACGTTTAAAACGTATCCTCAAAAACTTCGTTTCCGTAACGTCCGTGACTCGAACTTCGCAACTACGGCCGTTACGTAAACCGGATGAGAAGAACGTGCCTATCGGAGCACGAATCGTTCAAGTTCGATTTCCGCGAAATATTCCATCGCGAATCCAGACAGCGCCGATTGGAGCACGAACAGACCAGACCGCGATCGTGGAGCGCGATTTAGAAATTCGATCCTCGGCTCGGTTGCTGGAGCAGTCAGACTCGCGCTGCTGATTATTCTGCGAAAAGGATGACGGGTTCCGTGAGGGGCCTGTGCGCGATTCGATTTCGTATTCGAGATGGTCGACCGCAGTAACTGTGTGCGGGATTTAAGAGATCGCTCGAGTAATGGCGAGACACGGAGATGCATACTAAATGACGCGGCGATCCCGATCGGTTCTCATCTTTGAGACCAACTAGCGCAAATTTGCGTGCGGCGCATCTCTCACATCCGCATTACGATTGTTGTCAGGTCACGAAACACTCGCGGAGCAATCATGACGCGAGTGAGATTCAATTGCAATTGAATATTTCCCGTTTTGATGAAAATTCGCGCGATCTCGCAAGTAACGAGTTTCGAGATTGATTAAGATAAAAGATAATCAATTGTAACATTATATTATTTGTTTTTGTAATCCTCTGATAGGATAATCGAGCATAGTGGGGTGAGCAATATCAAAAATTAAACGTCAAATTAAATATTAATTCAATATTACACAAGTAAAATAAAAAAAAAAACGCTCGTTCTGCGAGTAACAATAAACAGAAAGAGGTAGTCGAAGTCGAGTTGTTGAAAATTATTTTTTATATTTTACATTTACAATATGAGTTTCACACCTCATATTGTAAGTGTGAAATATAAAAAATTATTTTCAACAATTTGTTTTTGCTCGACTTCGACCTCTTACTGTTTATCAATATTACAAGATGATGTGGCGAAATTAGTAATAGTTACGTAATTGATCTCTCAAACGCAATTAACTGTGAATTTTTGAAATCAAATCTTATGAAGATACGGTAAAACGTTAAGTGTAATATTATAAACTTTGAAAGAAAATCTGGTGCGCTTGTATATATATATATATCATACACGCGAATATTGTGTATATACACGTATCTACATTTCTATTTATACATCAAAAAAGATTTTTTATACATTTATTTGTAATATATTGTTACATGTGAGTGGAGTGGCGCGTGATTTTAAAAGTTTTTATACATATTAATATTGATATAAATATATACACATACATATAGATCAGAAAATATATGTAAATTGTACGCGTCACATGTGATAATAAAATTTCAATCGTTTATTATTTTCAATTGTGTTTAAATTCGCGCTCCGATTAATAAAAACAGTGCGCGATATGTGATTATGCGACGTGTACATACATACGAGATGAACTAAAGGATGTTAATGTAAATTTCCTGCAACGAACGCAATATAAAACGGGCAAACAATTCATGTGTGCTCTCGTCTCGAGTAGCTCTGCATTATATGAGACAAAGAACGATGTGTATGTGTAGTTATCTAATCGATAGACTTAATACTTGCGAAATCGACACGCATTGCGAAATCGCAGTTACCGTTTCGTAATTTGCATGTTGACAAAAAGCAATAATTTCAACGACAATAATAATGTGAGAGCTTCAGAACAGTATTAAAACGTTTTTTTCCGTGTGCGTATACGCAAGAAGTGTTTAACGGGATTCTAAAGTGAGTCTGTTTTATTGATAAAACTGAATTTTTTGCGCACACTAATCTTTTTTTTTTGGCTGTGTGGATTGATAAATCCTTTTCTAATTAAAGTACATACAATAAGAGATCCGGGACGTCAAAATTTACATAACAAAATGAAAAAAATTGAAGTTTAAAAAACATTTTTTTCTTTCCATTTTGTTACATAAATTTGGACGTCCCGGATCCCTTATTGTATGTACTTTAATTGTAGAAAAGGAGTTATCGATCCACACACAGCCAAAAAAAAAAGATTAGTGTGCGTAAAAAATTCAGTCTTATCGATAGAACCCACTTTAGGATTTCCTTAAAATAAAAATTTATCGAGTCGCGGTCAAAAAGAGAAAAGTGTTTTCTCTCAGTTAAAAAGAAAGTGAACGGACGCGATTAAATTTCACACACACACACACACTCTCTTTGATGTTTTATTATAAGTATCTTAGAATCTGCTTTTTATACCGCGCAAAGCGCTCCGTTGCATCGAAAGCTTTTGATACAAACACCGAAAAACAGTCAAAAAAGTATCGAATGATAAAAAAGAAATAATAACACGGAAAGTTTCGAACGCGCGTCTATTTATACAAGTATTTGCAGTACAACTGCAACTGCTGTCTCAAAGAAATAAACATGAGTTTGACAGAATTTCAAATCGATCGGAGATCCACACTTATTATAACGCACATTTCTGCAAATCTGATAAAACATTTTGTTGTATCGAAAAAAGATCGCACGTGCTTTCTCTCCCGATCATATATTCGATTAAAATGTGCATTGAGACGCGCGCGGAAATGTGCTGTTTTCCGTTCTCTTACGTAATGTACTCTTGCAATTTATCAGAGAACTGGGACTCTTGTTGTCTTGCAAGTTCTTTCGTAACATTCACGTAACGTCGAATCACGTCGGCGCCGTCGTCATCGTCGTCGAGCGGCGTATCGCCTGGCAAGACCGACGTTGAATTAATTGAAAGTCGTCGCTGTTGAAACGCTGCCTCGCAGGGCTTCGCGCGGAAACGCGGCGGACGTCATTTTGATCTGGTTTTAATTAAACAACGGACGACATCGCGCGTAGAGGAGAGAAAATCGGGAAGGTTGAGCCGCGCGCGCGTGTAGTCGATAGGTGGACGAGAAACGCTACGGGCAGAGAGCCGGGAAGAGGGTTGACAAGTGGAAGCTGGATGATTGAGGGCAACGACGGAACGTTTAACGCGATTAAAAAACGTCGCATGGTCGATCAAAGGCGTCCACAACGATCGTTCGTGGCACGCGAAATTCATCGAACGCCGCTGGCAAAAGGACGACGGTCTTGTCGCGTACGTACAATGTCGCTCGAAAACGCCAGTTTGAACGATCGCTTGTATATAAAAGTGCAATATAACCAACAGAGCGAGAGACCTGCTATATTCACGGCAAATGAACTCGGGGGTGAAGTTCATGTCTGTATTTTGTGAAAAACAATATAATTTGGAACACTCTCTTGTCTATCAAACTTTTTTTATATTTTTCTGAATTAACGCACAAAAAGATAATATATATGTATAATAGATATTTATATACAAAATAATGTAAATATAAATCAAACTTTTATATTTATGTTTTTCTATATAAAATTTCCATCGAGGTTCTAAACTAAAATAAGTGATATTTTACGAAAATTTGACACAAGCGTCTCTGTACCAACAATTAAACACGCTAGAAATGTTAAAAGTAAAGTTTTGTTATTATAATTTACGAAATTACAACTTGTCAATTAGAGATTCTCCAGCGCGGATATTTGCGCAAAATTTGTTGGCTGGTTATAATGTAACTAGTTAGCACGTGCGTGAAATGTGGCGAACTTACACGTCATTCGATAATAATGTAATAACGGAAAAACAAAGATTATGGCAGCAAATAAATTCATTAAAACTCTATTAATAATGTCGAAAATATATACAAGCAGAGTGTTAAATATATTACAACGCGATACGAATATATAATAACGCACATTAATCTTTTTGGTAGTACGGAAATACAATTCGCGTTGCAAATAATCCGCATCGTATTATGTTACAGCAGATTTAGTTTATAAAGTGATGTGTAGTAAACATGTATGTTTATATGTTCGTCATAACTTTCTGATAAATATAAAATAAAAAGACAAATATAAAATACAGTGATTTTTCCATACGAAGTTAAGCGTGTTTTAATATACTTAAAAAGCTTCAAATATCTAATAAATATTTAATCTTGCGCCAGATAAAATAAAACATTCAGAAAGGAGAGAACGTATACATCATTGATTCAAGAGACTTATTGCGTTTTACATGTTTGTTACAAAAGTTGCAATTTCTCGAGAACACGTAAAAATATTTATTTAAATTTGACGCGTGGAAAAACTTTACATTACAACTGTAAAATTTTCCGGCTTATACGACGATATGGTGGTTACGTAACGTCTTTTCACATGAATCAGACGCTCTTGCGTCATTCTCGAAAGGACGTTCCATGAGAAGACTCGCAGATTACCGCCGCACATTCATAGCGGCTTTCACGAACTGTCACAGGCTCAGACGCATCATTAAAATTAACATCACACATCTGAGCTTTGGATGGAAGTAGTTATATCACCGTATGGAGGAGATTGTGCGATAGCGCGCACGATCTGTGATTCGCCGGCGTTTCTAGCTGCCGTGTAATTATACGTGGACATTTTATTAATTTTCATTCGCGACTCGTTCGCGACATAAGTTGGCGGAATTGGCAACACATTGGGAAGATAACATTTTGGAATCTCTTGATTGAAGTACAGTTTCTCGAATATAAAAAAAAAAAAAACCAATCGAACAAATTTTTAAAAATACTAGAACACACGCACGCACAAGTTTGTCTCTCAGAGTTATATAAATCGAAATTTATATACATATATATATATATATATATGGAGAACGGAATATTGTTAAAATCAAGTTTATTGATCTGAAATCGGTAAGATATATAAATTTTCTTTCGCACAGAGTTTCGTAGACGGCAAGTTTTTGCTTTACAAGGAAGTTTCAGGAAAATTGGGCGAACGACACGATACGAGTCGCGCATCGAGTTTCCCGTATCTAAAGTCTATAACGTCGAGATCTATTTGGCACGGGGAATGCGTATCAATAATGTCCGATGGCGTGTGGCGAGACTCAGAAGAGTGGAGAGAGAGAGAGAGAGAGAGAGAGAGGCTGAAATACGATACAATCGAGCGGACTGGTGGTTCTCGGTGAACAGCCGCGTCTGAGATATTTTCGTGATAAATTTATTAGCCTGCGGACACGTTGGTAGAATATGTCGGTGCGTCACGCGTCACGAAATTACACGCCATTCTGTGACGTGACGCACGATTTTGTACGTTATCACGCAATATGTGATTGGAAAAAAGCGAATTGGATTACAAAATCCTCGCGTGCACATTATACAAATTATACAATAATTTCATGTACATACATACGTGTGTATGTGTGTGTAGAATAACAAGAAAATTATTTGATACTTTTTTACTTTTAGATTATTATACAAATGTACGATTTACGATTTTACGTTGCTGTCGCTCACACGAAATTTTACATTTACGCAAAAAACATTGCCATTTGCATAAAACGCTTCTGTTATTTCAACCGCTAACTAACAAAAAATCTAACATGAATCTGTTCGTTGCATAATGAAAGAGAATATCTCAAAATTTTTATTAGAAGAAAATTACACTCCGAGTTGTAACAACTGTGTGAGTAACATGGACGCTTTGCGTGGGCAAAATATTATTATTATTCGCGCTATCGCGACTTGGACAAAAGAAACTTTGCAAAACTGTACCAAGAAGTGTGTGTAACGTTCGTGCAACTTGCAATATGTTGCCATTAATATTACGAGTGGCGGATGGAACAATAGCGCGGGATGTTTACAGTTTCGCGACATTTACGTCTATGCTTCCCGGCAGTAGTATGATCGCAGTTTACTCAGACGGCTGGTACCGTACAAAGTGACTTGCTCTAGGATTACACGAGAGATTAAGACGCAACCAAGGCGAGCGACGTGTACGTTACAAGTTCCAAGCACGTTCTAAACAGTCTCTCGGTGGCGGAGGCAAACGGACTAAACGTGTCGAAATTATTTCCGTCGCACCGGAGACACCGGATATTGCGAGACGCGCGCCGCGTCTCCAACGATCGGTCGCGACAAGTGTCACGCAAGCCTCACGCAAGATAACCACTTTAGCTTTTCACCGTTCGATAATTCAATTACTTTTCGAATTTAATTTAAAATAATTAATTTGAAAATATATTATATAGAGAGAAAATGTAGAATAAATTGTATTCCAATATGTTTATCTGAGAATATTGTGATATAATTGATTATATAAATGAATTACACATATATACATATAATTATATATATATATATATATATAAATCTAAAATGTCCATTCTTTGACCGTTGTTTCCGCGCATTGATCAGTCAATCCTAGAACCGCCCGTGCTTTGGGCTTTGACGGCTTTCATATTTTGCGCAAACAAACCTATGGAAATTTTACGAAAACATTATGATTTTATATTTCAAGATCTATGTACGATAAAATTTCACCACGGTTAAATTACGATTTAAACACGATGTTGCGAAATATCACGTTAATAATATCCGCAGCTTTGAAATGGCGGGAAGCACAGAATGCGCTCAGGTTTAACATCGTACTTCGCCGCGCGTACCAATTAAATTGAAATTTAGTTCATCATCCTACCGCGAAATGCTCTTCTCTTCTCTCGCCCTTCTCTTTCTCCGGGAAAACACAATACAATCACACGCGGGTATCCTTTATGCGGTTCATATTTGTGCGAATTCCGTGTTGATGACAAATTGTAAATTTTGTAAATTCGGATTGTGCGTCGGGAGTGCATGAAAGTGCAACGCTCTATGTTTGACGTAACGCTTTTGCGTCACCTGTTTCCATGTTTGCATTGCACCTGTACGCGAAATGTCATAAATACGGGACGACGACGCGATTCGCGAACAACACTCTTCGCTCTTTGAAAAACGTCAATGCGCAATTTCCATAACTTTTTAACACGTTATATATAACTAATACAATTTGTTTGAGTTATACTGGCCGTGCAAAAAAAAATAGTAGTTTACTAATCAATCGAAAAAATAATTTTCCATATTGCTATCGTAATACGTAATTGAATCAGGCTAGTTATTATGTAACTTTATAAAATCTCCGATCGGAATAATTTCGATTTGTGCTGTTTTTTTTTTTTTTTTTCATTTATTTTCAAAGGAAAAGAAAAACAAAGAAAAACAAAAAATCATTCCGATTGGAAATCGACTCCGAAAAGTTAATAGCTATCCAGGAATTCAAATATATGTAATTGCGAGATTCAATTCACGAGGGTTTTCTGTATTAAGTGTTACACAGCCTGAATAATTAATGCACCCTCCGCGGTTTCTTGTCTCACAAGCATCACATGACACGGGTCTTCGTTCTCATAAAAAGATGATGCTCATTTAAATTAAGATTAATGAGTTCCGTGAGATGATTATACACATCGTATTGTTTATTTATTCGCACAGGTTAAATTAAATTTCTAGTTAAATGTGTATTTTATTTTAGTTTGTCTTTTTAAATTCTCGCTTTGAAAAAAACGTGTTTAAATTTTCTGGCCGATTAACCGGTTAATCGTCCGGTTAATTTTTTAACTCTTTTGTTAATTACCCGTTAATTTCCCGAACAAATATCCGTAGTTAATTATCCGCGGCTAATTTCCCAAAGTAAACATTCTCTAATTTGATTTTTTGAGAGGAAGAATGATCGTCGCGGAATTAGTTGTTGCGTCATTTCGCTCTCGAATCGAAATAATAGAACTTTGTTTGTGTTAAAACTGTATAGGTATAGAGAATTTGAGATCGAAAATCGTTAGGTATCGCGGCAGAAATGTGCGGCGGCCGATTAAACAAGGCTCAAAATAAACCAACGAGAGAGAATGCGAGACACCGCACCGCGCGTCGCGTTTACGAGATCGATTAATCACGATTGGCTTATCCGCTTTAATTGCACACAACGGATCGCGAAGAGTCATGAACGTTCGTACGTCCAATGTAAACGGCATTAATATTCGTCACGCAAAGTGGATACGATCGGGAGTCGCGATATACATACGTCGGTCGGGCCATCGTTGTTTCGCGGATTCAAAGTGGCGTCCCATATATGTGTGTACATGTCTGTTTACACTTAACTCCCTGAGCAGTTCTGTGTGCCGCAGATAACACCATCCAGAAACACGCTACTCATGATATTTGTGCATGTACCCCGCTTCCCTATTCGGTCACTGCTCTATGAATTTATTTATATTCTCATGAAATTGCGCCGAATTCTCGCAATTCGCACGATATGTACGTACATATATGTGTGTGCGCGCGCGCATGTGTATGCAGGTATTGTACACAATCTGGACCAGGATCGTGTAGGGCATGTCGCTCCTTTCGCTCCATTCATGTGAGCAGGCAATGTTTTTCTGTCGAAAGCACTCTGCCTAGATGTTGTAAGCGATGCATAAGCGAACGAAGAATCGGTGGTTGACAGTTTTAAGCGTCATTTATGTTATTTAGAGCGTGAAAAGAAGTAATTAAAAATTCGAAAAAATATATCTGTGACACGCATGCATTAATTAAAGTGGCTTTTATTTACTCTTGGTGAAAATTTGTTTTTGAATTTTTTTTCTCGACATTCCCCGAGAATGGTTCCAATTGCTAAATAATCTGTGAAAAAGTTCAGCCCGATCGGATAAGGGGAAAAAAGCCCTTGGCTTTTCTCAAGCGTTGAAGTAATTATTTAAATGCGATAATGAATCGATTTTATTTGATTATCTTCACACTTATTGATTGTGTCGAAAAGTGTGTTACTACAAAAGTTGTAGATCTGGATCAGGAAGTACATTTTGTCATTTTATTACTTTGCATTTAAATAATTTTTTTGGATGTTTAAGCGCCCAAGGACTTCTTTTCTCTTTATTCGCTCTTTTTCACAGATGATTTTTCTGGCAATTGGATCCATTCTAGAGAGTGCCGCGAAAAAAATTTCAAAAGTCGAAAATAAGAGTTACCCTAGTATGCATATATACATGTACAGTGTGTGTATGTACATGATAAAGAACATTTGTTATACAACAAACAGTAGCAATGTACGAAGTCGAGACTTTATCTTTCGTGCTGTACTTTTCTTTTCTTGGTTAAATTGGTTTATCAGAGAACCGCTGAAAGATCGCTAGACGCTATCTTTTAAGCTCATCGTTTGTTGGCATGACCGTAACTTTGCACGAAGGGCATCATTTGCCTTCGCCATTTCGTTGGCGTCTATATCGCCATCTATATAGGATTCTGCTCTTGAATCTTGTTACACAAACACGCGCGAGCGCACGCACACCTCCCCTCCCCCCCCCACACACACATGTTGTACGCAACGTATACGTACATGTAGCGAGGTCAGCCCAGACCAATATTGAATAACATAGCTGATTAAATACTGACACGAACGGTAGCGAGGGGCACGCCCGGAATCCCCCTCTTTGTTCGGAGCTGGCACTGCTACGTGCGAAACAAGATTAACCCGTGACACATGTAAACCCTCAAAGCACACGCGCGACCCGTCTGCGGTATATGCAAATTCGTTCGCGGCAACAGCCAACCTTTTTCCTACGGCTTTTATTGTCCTGCGCCCTGCCGGCGCTTTTAGTTCGCGGAACAAGATTCAACGGAATCACCGAGAGAAAATAAAATAAAAATAAACCCCCTCCCTCTCTTATCGATATATAGAGTGCACTCTAATATATTTGTGCGCACCATACAACTGCAGATTTACACATTTAAAATCATTTGTAGTATATATGTTTAAGAGGAGAAGGATATTTCCCCGCAGAATAATAATATCTCATCGAATTCGCGCGATCGAAGTTAATGAGTGGCACAATTTTATAATTATTCTCGGCTTGTACGTAGCGGATAAGGGAAATTTTAATTAAGAAAACTAATTATGTGCGCATAAATTTTTTTTCTTAATGCTCCTTGCGAACTGCCAGTCATATTAATTTAATATTACGGTGCGGTTTTTCAACATTTTAAAATATGATTTTTTTCTATATATGCAATATTTGTAATATTTCTAAAATAACTCCAACGTATTTAGATCGAGCAATATTTATATAGACGCGAAGAGTAGATTCAACAAGTAATGTCGAAGATACAGAGTTTATCCCAATTTGCAAATTAACCAATTCGACCGTCGCTGATTCATTTTTAAACTGATAAAAAGAAAAAAACAAAAAATCAAGTTGAAAATTAAAATCTATTGCAAACAATCATTCGTGATTGATCAAATGTATCTTTAATTGCGAATTGTGACGTTGAAGAAGATGTGGCACGAGTCCACCGTTTTCCCAATAATAGAGATTTATTTCCCGCGTGGCACGGCGCGTCAGGACGAATTGCCTCGAAATAAAGACGCATCGCCCGGGATGAGAAATCTTGTTTTTACAGTTTGCCACAGGGAAAGATAAACGGCGACGACGTAGCAAAAGTGACCGCGCGCGCTCTCTCTCTATATAGTTTTGAAATTCACTTGACAATATTCGCGCTAGAAGGCATTTCGTTTTCTCCGTTCAAAAGAAATATTTTTATCAAAACAAATGTGTAATTAACATTATTTAAAGTAATTTTTTCCAAGGTTTTCTCGTTAACACTTGTTTCGGTATTAAAGTTGAAAAAATATTTCAAGCGACACATAAAAAAAAAAAAAAAAAACAACACGAGAATGTTAATAATGATCTCCGGTCTCGCACAGAATGCGTTATCCGTGACAAATGATAAAGCACAACGTGCTTATCAGCCAAGAGTGCACGTTTTAAATTCTTAAATAGTCGGGGAAAGCCACGCGAACTCGACGGGAATAATGCGGAGAGATCAAGCGACGATGCTCGATAAAAGTGGAGTCGCGCACAAGGGACGTATCACGTATGCGCGATGCCGCGCCCCCGAGTAACTTTTTTTTTTCCTCGTTCTCTTCTCTTTTCTTCTTCTTCTTCTTCTTCTTCTTTATTCTAGAGATATACGAGTCGCCGGCGGTTACATCACCTGGGACTCTTAGGGTACATAGTTCACCAGGGAATCAAGAGAACGAGCTCGCCGGGGCGAAAAAGGGAAAACATACATACGCGTCGTGTCGCGTGTATTCTATATATATGTATATATATATATATATATCTTTCTCGAAATAGTTCGACGATCCTCTCTCGCCGAGACCGTGCGAAGCGAAGCGCGTTAGAACGAGCCGCCGCTCGTCCGTGAAAATTCGCAATAGAAATGTATAGAATTTCGCGTATCTCTCGTGTATAACTATCCTTCTCTCATCCGCTGAAATTCTTTCGGGATCTCGATTTGAGGTGTAACTTGTTTTCTCACAACAAACTCGGAGACATCGCTGTTGTTCGTGCGTGAAAATTGTACACTTGATTGGAAAACGTTACTCGGACAATTTGTCCGAGGAGGAAGCAAGTACGATAACTCTAAATTCCGTAAAACTCGCGGGCGATGTTCGCCGCAAAATTCCCCAATGTTATTTAAACAACGTCGACGCAACATATGTCGAAGAAGAGAAAAAAATCAATTTTGAGACACCGCGAAATTACGAAATAATATTACTCGCGAATGAAAGACATATCGCGAGTGTGTAAAGCCCCACTTCTCGTACGTGTAATACAGTCCCGGTGTATAGTAAGGTGTCGAGACGCAAGGTAACGACGGATCTAGTGCGGTAGACAGCGAAGAGGACGAGAGAAGGATGAGAGAAGGATTATGCAGTGTCGCATTGAGGCGTACGAATGAGTCGACGTGGATGTGGAGGAACAACCGTAACTTGATTTGCGCAATGGTCCTAGTCGAGCACGGAGGACTGCCTTCCGCCACATAACCACCGCTACTATCTAAGCGACCCACCGATGTGAAAGTCCCATAATTCTCACCGACGGCACAGCCGTCGAGCCTTACCACTAGCGTGCGGGCTAAGTCAATTACGGTACGCGGCGCGTATGAGAGCGATAACGCAGAAGATGAAGAAGAGAAGCGGAAGACCACCTCTCTGAGATTTTCACGCTTGCTCTCTCTCTCTCTCTCTCTCTCTCTCTCTCTCTCTCTCTCTCTCTCTCTCTCTCTTCCCACGTGCGCACTTTCTCGCGAGAAAGAAACTTTATTTCTGCTCATCGATCGCGTTTGTACGTCTCGCGCGCGCCGGGAATACTCCGCTCCGAGCTTTGAGCGGGGAAAACCAGCACGGTCTGTCAATTATACTTAAACTACGATGCATTGATCGAGAAATCAAAGTTTCCAGCCTCCCGGGAGATCGGTCCGGCAACCAGTTACAAGTACGAAAACGTTGCGAATTTCTCGCGCGAATGATTGGAACGCTTGGTAAAAATGTGAAACGTTTAACATTTTTTTTTTTTTTTTTAGAATATAAAATTCAATCTTTCTATTTTTTCCTTTTCTACGTCTGTGCGTTTTTTTAACGGTTCGAAAAATTTCGGCAGCGCGTATTATTGTGTTTTCGCAGACAACGTTGTGCAGACTGTAAGAGAGAAGACGTAACAATGTCATCAATGTCTTTCGGTCGACAAGACGCTTGCTGCCGTCGGTTCTCCGATTTTCTGATGCAGTTTAAATCGCATGACGTTAAGGAGAAAGGAGGGGTTTTAAAGGAAACGACGTGAGAGAGCCGTACACACACGTGAAATCTTATCGCGTATCGACGTCGCATCTGTGCTACACCATGTCGTGACTTTTTATCGGAATGCGTTGCAGGTTTCGCATTTTCGGAAAATCAAATGTCTGTTATCTAGGAATAATATTTGGAATGCTTATATAGTTTGAAAAACAACAAAGAGGAAAAAAGAGTGAGTTAGGCCGAAAAATTTTTTCATATTTTGTTTTTATTTAATTATTGAAATAATTAAAATTGTGATAATTATACAGTGTCATTATCTGAAGGTTTTATTGAATTTCAGATTATTTATTACAAAATTTATTAATATAATTGTGCGCGAACCTGTTGTCGTTGCAACAAAATGCAAATTAGCTTTTGGGAAGCAATGTAATCTCTAAATTAAATCGTGCGTAACTTTATGTATTTGATTTCCGAACGGGGAGAGATTTGCGCGGGTGAATCATATTTCGACGTCTCCGTAAAAAACCTGGGGCCGTGTTATAATTTCTTCCGTTTGTAACTCGCGCAACGTGTATATCTTTATCTCCTCGCGCTAAAAAAAAAAATATATATATATATAAAAAGCAGGTGACGCCGGGGAGCGAGAGAACTCTTCTCTCATCTTCCGCGAGGATACGGCAACGATTTCTCTTCATTTTTGGAGGCTACACATTATTTACCAGCACTTTATCACCATTTCCGTCGGTCTCTGGTGGTCGCCATAACACGGCCGCTGTTTTATCTCTCGTTTCCTTTCACGCTATCCCTTTTCTTTCATACGCTTGATAGCGCGACACGCGTGTTCTGCCAAATTTACTCTCTTCCGCTTTCTATATTTGATGTCTTTACCTGCTCATTTTTTTTTTTTTTTTAAATATTTTGTTATAAAAATTATTTAATAAATTGTTAAAACTATGTGAATTCATCGTTGTGTATTTTTCATTATAAAAGTGCGTTGATTTGTATGGAAAGAATAATATTCGGGATCTCGCTTGTGTTGGAACATTCAGAAGCGGCGAAAATTAAGTGATTTATCTCCCGCAGTGGACGGTCCGGGCCGCGAAGAGCCTTAAAGACGGGGGATCCGGCAAGTTGCCTGTGGGCCTTGTACCGTCGTAGAATACAAAGGAACGACTACTTGGCCGGAAGTCACGTGACGGCACTGACTAGCGTGCGTGTCCTTGCCAGGGTATTCGTCACGGAATTAATGGTTGGCTCGGGGGCTACGGAAAGCATTATTCCGGCGGAAAGGCGTCGAGGCAAGAAATTATGGTTTCGCGTTCATCGGGGGTCGACGAGAGACCGTATCTCTCGAAGAGCGAAAAGCGTGCGCGCGCGTCTGGTTTATTGAGGATTAAGGCGGGGATATTGGAACATATGCTTTCTGCCTTATGTTCGCGGAAAGCCCTCGGTGAAGGTTATCGACTGCTCGATCGTCCAGAAAATATGAGAATGGTTTTATTGTTCGTCCGGACCACTTCTCGCGTCATTTTTCATGCTGAAAAACTGCACGATAACAAAAGTTTATGCGTTCTGTAGCTAATAAAGAAGCCGATAAAAGTTTTAGATAATTTACTTCGTTCAAATCTAAACTTCCAGTTTATCTTATCGGTTTAATTTATTAATCGCACAATATCTTTTGTGCGCATTGCAAAAAAAAAAAAAAAAAAAACACTAAAAGAGGAAACTCGCGAATGACAGGTAGGTGTTGTTTTAATCAAATTCGACCTCACTCGTCAATTAACTTGAAATAAAAATTTGTTTCAAAGAAAACTTTCACCACGGAGTCTCGATTATTTAAGATATCCGACATGGGAAATTAAAAGTCGCGGGCAGTTACGAAAGTTACAGAAGGTCCCACGCGTAATTTTCGTCAAGGAAACTTTAACCTTACCGCGAAACTTGTTAAAGGATAATATATTCCCACCGCTGATTTAGAGTTGCCGTTACATTAAACTCACGACACTTGCGCGCTCGATGTAGCATATTCTGCAATAATTGATCGCGGCCCGACTAGAGCACAGAATGCACATTTCTCTCATCTCCTCTCTCTCTCTCTCTCTCTCTCTCAAGATAGGACTGGTGCGCATACGTAGATACATGCATGTGTCCGCGATACATGTCGCGCGATGGTCGAAAGACGTGTGTCCCGGGTGCGATTTGCTGACTGGCTTTCTCCCTGTCCGTGCAGACGAAGTTAATCGGTCCCGAGATAAGGGATGACGCCTCACTTCCGCGGTAATTAGGTTGTGCGGTTCAGCAACAGTAGTGATAGAGCGCGATAACGAGCAGCCCGACGTGTCCGCGGAAATGCACCGGCGAAATGCTCGATTTATTGTTGCGACGTTCTCCGATTTCTCGAATTCGCCAGAGGAAATCCTCGATGATATTCGCACGTGCGAGGATATATTCTCGCGCGACACAATATTTGGGTGATTACATCATAATTGAAAACTCGAAATATATTCACGATTCTCTCACCGATAGTTTTTTCTCCAATTAAAATTTCGCCGAGTTTCTCTGGTATATAAAAATGTGCAATCGGTATAATATCTTCTCTGGATGTAATAATGAGGTAAAATGTACATTTGTAAAATTTTGAAAAATTCAACCATAAAACTGTGCGCGCAAAATACGCGCAGAGAAGAGAATTAAACTGCAATTTTATTTTGCTACATTAAATAATAATAATAATAATAATAATAATAATAATAATGATAATACATTATTCTTATTGCCGCGCGAAAAGCGCAAAAGAAGATGGTTATTAAACCGTATAACGATCGTTTCGTTCCACCTCGAGTCTCTTCAGCGACTCGATTCAATCGATAACGAGCGGTATTGAAACGCGGTATTGAGTTGCGGTATATCGTTATATCCGATCGATGCGTTTATGCGCGACACGCGACGCGGCAATCTTATTTATCTCGATTCTCGTAGTTCCTCCCTCTCCCTGTTTCTTTGTTAATACACCACTTAGGGAGGGGAAAAGATCGCGTACATATTTCCGGGGAAATAAGATAAAAGTGCGACACCACGCTTTCACTGGAATTGGATCGTGTAGCTCAGTAATAATAGTGATATAGTGTCTCCGCGGAGCCCTATTATTACCTCATATATTACGGGGACGGTTCTGAAGTAATAAAACGTCGGGGACGGAACTATAGAACGCGGCGCTTCGCCGCTATCAATAATCTGTTAACTCTTAACAAAATAGAAACTTGCGCCAGGCTCAGCGAAAATGATCATTTATCTCGACGCTGATTAACTAACCGATAAAATCCGCGACTCCTCACTCCGAAATCTCAAACTCTCATCATCACGATTTTTTCTATATAATAATAATAATAATAACGAAATGTTTAATGCGCTTTTTAATTCTGTTTTTTTTTTCATTATCCGCCGCTGTTTCATATAATAATATGCAGAGACATTTATATTGGAAAGCAGTACTTCAATACTTTCAGTAGTAAATATCTCGAAAGCTCGTTTTCTCTCCGTTTCCCAGGCCCGATTTGAGCGAGTGGCATCGATTACGAATAACTTTGAATATTGAGGCAAATAATTTGCTAAAACTTCGTGAAAAGAGGAAATCGCTGTTTTGGACTAATTAAATTTCGCAGCTCAATAGCGATGATTGCGTTATTGGATAGCTGACAACAACCCATCGTGCTACTGCATCTCCGGCTTAATTTACTGCACACATGGGATTGCTTTCGGAGGTAGAGATATTGGATATAGGTGTTCAATCATGTGCGAATGTCAAAACGCAATAGGTTTCAGCAATTCTTCTTTTATTTTATTTTATTTTATTTATTTATTTTTTTTTTTAATTTTTTTTTAACGCTGAAGAAAATTGCGTATAATGCAGTTTTATATCCGCGTGCTTGCGTATACAGTTAATGTCAAAATTTCAATATTTTCTGATTACAATCCAATTACTTTAGAATTTATAGCGGAAATCACTTTGATTTAAAAGTTATTATTTAATTAATATTAACCCTTCAAGTCCAAACGTGGGTCTTCCACTCAAAAATCACGCATCAGCGTGTCTAGAAAAAATGTTTTTGAACGCTTATATCTTCGAAACTACTAAAGATAAATTTTGTCAATTTTTTTTAATTGACGCAAAATTGTTTAAAAATTTGGATTCAACAAAATATTTGAAAACATTGATTTTTCGCGGAGATGTTTGATTTGTTCTTAAAGTCTCGCGTGAGTCTCACAAACCCGTTCTACGAAGGGTTAAATATTGTATTAATATGAATGATACTTAACTTTGATCCTGTAAATGTTTTTTTTTTAGATACGTATCTTGTAAACTCTGAACATTTATGTCTGACGCGATTTTTTATTGATTAAAACGTTGCAAAAACTGTAAAAATTCATGGAGTTTTTATATTAGAAAATAACATTAATTTTGATATATTTTTTTAGAAATTCTTCCGCTAAATAATTAACAAGATTTTCTCATTTTTAAGAATCGCTTGGACATTAATGTTCGGAGCAGGATTAGGGTTGAGATAATAGAATATGACGTTAAAATTCCTCGCGCAATGATTTGTTAAAATTTGTGCGCATATAACTACATAAATTTTTAAAATTTAGAGATTTAGAGAAAGATTAAAAAAAAAAAAAAAAAAAAAAAAAAGTTTTTACGCTATAGCTCGCGGGCAATTTCTCTCGATCAGTGGCCCGGCCTGTTGTTTTTCATGCAAAATTGCGGCAACAGTTTTATTCAGTTTTATATGTAAAATTCCGCGCTTTTTCTGTTACCAGCGAATGTATATAATTATGCGATAACAGTATAAGCGCATTTTTCACGTTAACGTAATCAATGATCCATTGTTGCGCCGATATTTTTACGAGTACATAGGCGCGACGAACGTTGTTGTTTTGAAATGAACGTTAAACGGTAAACGCACTTCTTTCCGCCTAATTAAAAATTAATGTTGCTTGCCAGGTTACACGATTCTCATTTAATAACTTAATAAACTTTGATCACACACACACACACACATACACACAAAATTACCATACCATAAAGTCTTCACACTATTTAATCACATCATTAACGTCTTCGACAATCAATTCCGTGATTTTATGCGACGTTTTAGTAGACCCAACAGATTTATTCGCGGATACGAGCGGATTTCGCGGCGCCGTTACCGGTAACTGCATATGGATGAACGACGTGTTTCCCGGCCGTGTGTCGCGTCGATGTTAATCGTCGTCGGGATAAGGGCCGACGGCTGCGTCGCATGGCAATTAGGTTATGTGACGCAATAACGATAACGATGACAATTATAACCGTGTCGACGAGGTGATAACCGGTGCGCGTTCTCTCTGCCGTTATCCCGTCAAAAGAGAGGAGAGAGAGAGAGAGAGAGAGAACGCTATGAACTGTTTCGCGCGCCCGCCTTCTCGTTCGTCGGCCATCGCTCATCGCGATAATCTTCGCCGGACAATGGACTCGATAACTCGTTATCGGGCCGACGGCGGGCGACGACGATGACGACGACGATATTCGATCCATCGAGAGCCGTCAAATCTTGCACGCAGTTATTTATTAACGCTCGTTCACGACGGGCTTCGAGACGCTCTCGCATGCGAGCGAGAGGCGATTCGCTCGCGCGTGAACTATCGCCTCGCTCGGCGAATAAAAACGAGACCAATTTATCGCTTTCGCGTTTCTTCACAAATCTCGTTTTTAACTTTTTTTTTTTTTTTTTTGCTGCGGTCGATTGATCGCGTCGCCCCAAATTTATTTTGTCTGCTTTCGGCCAACGCGATTTTCCTTGTAGCGCGCGGTACATAAATAGATACGTTGTTTTCTTTTAAATAAATTTCTCGATAGCAAAATTTATACTACAACGTAGATATAATTTCTCTGGAACTTGTTTTTGACTATACTTGAAGTACACATTCCAAGTACGATCAAAATTCTCTCTATTGTCGTTTCTCTTATTCGCCGTCGGTGAGCATCTCATTTGTCATCTTTTTCTCCCGCATCTGTTAATCCGCATATTTGTCACGCGCAGAATAAACTATAGGTACGCGTGTTTCTACTTTGAATTCTTCAGTTGTGTATGTACTTTGTAATTTTGTATTCTTATAAATTCAAACAAAGCGCCCGGATGCATCCCCCGGGGGCTACAAAAATGTTAATAACGCTTCGTTTCGTTATCTTACCCCTCCGTCCACCGAGACGGATCAAAGTACAATGAAGATCTTCAGAAGAAGAATATCTCGAGGGTACAATGAAAGTCTTCGACAAGACAACATTCTTCTTAATTACTTCGCAGCTCGCCGATACGGTAAAATAACATCAATTCTCAAAATATTTGAATTATCGAGCTGGAGAAACAATATATTATTCAATTTTTTTACACTAGAAAATACACAACCGTGTGATACTACAATACAACGCAAAAAAAAGATTAGCAAAAAATTAGTTACTATATGGTCAGCAAAAAACAAACACTTGCTAAGTTTATTAAGATTTTTGTTTTGCCATTGAAACGTTTTGTTGATGAAACAAAAATTTCCGTAAACTTATAACAGCAAAACTTTTTGTTTTTCCGTGCGCGTTTGCTGCTATATTTATTATTATTATTATCAGTTTGTCACATACGCATGTGTTGTGAAATATATTACCATATTACTGCACAACTAGCTCTTGAGGTCCAAAAAAGCCATAAATACAGCAATCCATACACAGATGTTGCGGTTTGTTATTGGTTGCCTTGTGAGAGAAATTAATTCGAGATTACACTCGAATTAATTATTGGAGACCCGATTCAGTTTGCCAATCAATCACAGCTCGATTGAAAGGGACCGATCCGGAAAAAATTACTCAGGCCGCAAGACCAGCGGGCCGGTCTTATATATAATATATTATATATCACATTATATATATATATATATATATATATATATATATATATATATACTGTGACCGTTAATTTGTATTAATTAATGTCCGGGATGTCGTGGACCGTCTCAGAACGACACAAAGCATCTCGTCTCGCTAAATCTCAAAATCTTACGTTCTAAATTGACTCGAAAGTTGGGCGCCAGATACGCCGGAGTGTATCACCGAGTTTTTCACAAATTTTTCACAAGAAACGGAACTAATACTTTGCGAGACGCGACGGACGCGAGAAGCGCGTCGGCTAGTC
>QVOB01024992.1:0-19821 GCA_014839585.1 Pseudomyrmex concolor
TCTCTCTCACTCACTCACTCTCTCTCTCTTTTCCGCAACGTTTCTCTTTCACAGTTATAAAAATCGAGTCAACGTCATCGTCATATATTACAGCCCGATGTAACTTCAGGGTAACGTGTCGTAACATAACATAATGTAACGTATTTTTTATCGCTCGTACTTTTTCTACAATCGCCGGTGATCCAGAACGAGAGATCTTTTCTCATCCGGGAAGAAACAGAGATTGCGAAAACTGCATTTATCAACAAAACAAATATACACACACCAAGAAAAGAAAAAGAAAAAGACGCAGGGAAAAATAGACGATGTCGAGAAAGAGGGAAAGGAGGATAAAAGAAGATGATTATGTGTCTTCTTCCGAGCATTCTGCGTCAAAAAGTTCTTTTGGCGTTTTGCTTCCATCGCGGATATTACGGGTTGCCGGTGGACGGGGATCTTTCGTCATTTCTCTGGGTACGTCATCCCCACAGCGAAGACTGAGCTACTGCCAGCGAAAACATTTAAATAATCCAACGTGCGTGTCGAAGTCGGTTAATCAGACGATAGGAACAAAAGATAGAAACAAAAAAAAAAAAATAAAAAAAGAATACACTTAATCGATACTACCGAACGCACACACAACCGTAACAAACACACACAACATACACACGCACATTCATGTATCCACGCTGACGCAGAGCGTGTACACAGTCGCAGTTTTACTCTAAAGTCTAAAAATAAGATATATATCGCCTCAACTGATTAGTTTACTCTAAAGCGTGAGGCTTCCAGTAAACAAATCTGTACGCTCGTGTAAAAAATAAAATAAAATAAAAACTTAATCATCGTCACGCGGAAACGCGAACGGAAACGCGTGATCATGGAAGACGGCCTAAGCACGAGAAAATATATAAACTACGTAGAGTCTCCTCGAACTCGCGCGAAATCAAGGCTGTGACGCGTCACAAATTGGAATGTCAACATTAAAGAGTGGATACAAAAATAAAAAAAAGAAAAAGAGGAGAAAACACGAAAGAAGAAAAGAGGAGAAAGTGGGCGCTGATGCGAAGAAGCGGCAAGGCGTTGCGGCGCGGATTATTTTAGCGTTAATTACGTGTTAAAAGTATGTGGCGTAAGAATCTATAAAGTAATCAAATAAAAAAAAACAAAAAAAAAACGACGATTTGACAAGCAACGCGCGCTGTCACGATGTCGGAAAAAAAAAGGCCAAAGCGGCATTATTCGCGTCGCGGCGTCTGTTCGCCGCTGAAATTTCCTCATGGCCGCGATGCGCTTCGACCGATCGCATACTTTCCCACGGACGATATTCGGCTCGTGTTCGGATCCGTCTTCAGAGATCTCGCGCAATGCCGAGAGTTTACATCTGAGATTTATTGCAGGGCAATGCGTTTGACAGCAACGAGTAACGTAAATGTGCTGGAGAATTTATTCCCAGATAAGTTACACATTATATTAAAATGCGAAAAAAAAACACACACGCTAACACAAAAACGCGATATGGGGAAGAAATGCTTGTAATGTTAAGTATGTAAACTTAGCTCTTGATATAAGATAATCTCCAATACGAAAATCTCCTCCCCAGATTTACTTTACATACTGCGATTATAAGTAAAAACGTCAGACGCAAGTTTCGCGAAATGGATGTTAGATGTAAATCTATTGCTAGCAAATATCTCGTTTTCGCGCATCGTGAAATCATGGTTTTTGTTTCAAACAAGAAAAAGCGACGTTTTGTTGCAACATATCCGTTGCGCATTTTCTTTGTTTTCACAAAAAATAGAATAATATACATTTGTATTAGAGGATGTGCGAGAGACGCTCGTTGCATTGATTGAAAGACATTTTTTTGTTTTTAAGTAGTGCAGATCGATCGCAAGCGCTTCTGACTGTACATATAGAGAATAAGACCCTTCACAGAAAAATGATGAAGCCCATGTAGGTCGGTCCAATGTCTGTTTTCGTTATTGTTGTTGTTGTTGTTATAGTTATTCTCGCAATCAGCAATCAGTACCTCGGAATTTCGGTAGTTTAACCAGTTTTCAACTCAAGTAAGACAATTTTGTTTTTTTTTTTCGTTGTCGACCGAGAGAACGGAAGAAAGTTCGAGCGCATCGCGGCGCCAGCGCGATCTCTCCGTTTAGAGAATTGCAGATACACTTCGCGACAAGCGGGCATGTTAATCATATACATATATATGTATATTATATACATACAAACACACACACACAAATATATATATACATATATATGATACAATACCAAACACACAAAAGACGCACGTGCTCTCCCGAAGATGACGATCGGGAGAACGAAGAGAAAAAAAATATACATGGGCGTGTCTCTAGTCAAAGAAAAAAAATAACCGAAGCATCGTCGGCATCGTCGCGAGCGGACAGCACAAGCGGTCAGTTTGTGGCTACTGCCCTGTAGATAACATATAGATAGGCATATAATGAACGAAAAAAAACTTAATGATTATATAAATATATAAATAATATATATATATATATATATAAATTATGTGCTATGTTCTACATAGGTGCGAAGTGCGAGAGCGTGTGTGATATTAAACAAAGAATGAGAGAGAATGCGAGTGAGTTAACAGATTCTTTTTAAATCTTCGATTCTTTGTTCGACGCGAGGGCAGCCCGTCCGCCCGTCACGCTCGAAAACGAAAAACGGACAGTAATCTAGTCGATCTTAAATATATATCGATGATGACGCCGTGTACGCGCGACACCGAAGCGGAAGACGACGAAACGTGATTACAATGAAAGTCTCAAAGCAATGAGATAACATCGCGCGATTAGAAACGAGAGAGAGGAGAGGACGGAGCGATAACACACACACGCACACACGACACATATAAGTTGATGTTTCTTTAAGACTTAAACGCAATATTACATTTACTGTGTTTTTTTTATGTGTGACGCTATATTTAACATCGCGTATACTGGTATTATTAGTTTAAACTCTCGTCTAAGCGGTTTTTTTTGTAAGTCTTATTTTTTTTATTGCGCGCGACTTTTTCAAAGGAATTGCAACAGAAAACACATGTGATATGGAAATTTTGTGATATGGACATTGAGTAAAAAAAAAAAAAAAAATCGTGAACACTTTCGCTCTTTCCTCTTCTGTCTCCGGCAAAGCTGTTCATTTTGGGACTTCAACGTGACTTCCGGAGGCTTTGCGTCGGCATCGTCGATGAAATTAAGCGGTGAGATTGCTCTCGAACGTTGTCTTTACTAATAAACGCACAAATTTCTCAACCTTCGATCCCCTGCTTCTTTCTTCACGTGGTAATCCCTCTTAAGAACCATGTAGAGCAGAGTGAGAGAGAGAGAGGAGGGATAGGAGGAAGGAGTAAGAGAATGAGAAAGGGCATGCTAGAGCCATTTATCAGCACAGCCGTAATCGTGCATGAATCTCTCCCGAAACCTTTGCATACTCTGATTTACGTTTTGATTTTGTTTTTTGTTCTTTTTTTTTTTTTTTTTGAGGGGGCAATAAACTCGTGCAACGAGATGCGCAGAGGTAAGTCTCTCGTAAACTTGATTGATCGCGACACAACAACAAAAAAAATGCTTAACAAATCTATATTTCAGACTGAGCTGTATGGAACTACTTGAAAAATATACAAGAAAAATGTCAACATCAAACCAACAAACTTTAATTTTGATATGTATGTATTTTTTATGACACTTTAATTTTAATAATATAGATGTGTGGAAAGAAGTTATTTAATTAATATATTTTACTGAAAGCGAAGTGTTTCTCTTTTTTTTTTCTTTTTTTTTATCAGTACACAAAGCACAAAAGACAAAAAGAGGCGTGTTTCATAAAATATTATATGAAACTATCGAACTATCAGCGAGACAATTTAAGTGAGAAAAGCGTGTTTCTTAAACAAATATAATAATAATATTTAATGTTATGTGTGTTTGAAAATATTGAAATAAATAGAAGATTTTTAATTTTTTTTCTTATTTTGAAACTGTTTGCAATTGTCTTCTCTACAGATGGAACCTTTCCCCAGGCAAGCACGGTGTCTTTAAAATAAACGACTTAAAAACGTCTTATTGTCTCTTAGACGTCTCTAAGATGTCTTTTAGCCGTCCTTTGCTGTCTGGATCCTCAAAGTTCTGATGGTATGCTGATCTACATGTTGCTGGCAATACAGAAATTGTGTAAAATATGTACGTATCGTGAACAATTTCAACACGTGTTTCAAAAAGTAATCTGTAGAGCTCTTTGTGCAAGTCTTTGACTGTAACTACAGTCTGCTACTACGTATTTTCGTACTGTAATAGAGACTGACCAGCGTCTTTGTTGTCTAGATAGAAAAAAAATGAAAAAAAAAAACAAGACAGCAAAAACAGTACAAAATAAAGAAAGACAGACAGAATAAGACATACGTTGCACTAGATTAAAATATATTTACAAAATTAACATAAGACAGAAACATACATATTTCGATTTGCCTCAAAAGAAGTCCCGAAATGCTTTTATTTATTTAAAAAATATAATATCGCAATGACATCTGCAAATCGAACAAAAACATTGCTGGCGGCTTCTTCAAGTTCTTCAAATGATGACAGTCTCATTACATATCAATAGATATTACTTCACGTATGACTTGTTCTCTCTCTTTCTTCATCATGTAGCTGTTTCACTTTTATGAATCACTTTTCTGCAACTTGGAATAACGAAAGCGCTATTAATGTTAATTACACGGAAAAGCATTATGAGGATAAGTGGGACAATCTGTAGTTACATGTCAAAGGCTAATAATATCTCAAAGGGAAATCCTAAAAATTACCGAAGCGCGCGCGCGTACTTCATGAATTTTTTGACTGCCGTTTAATTTAATGCGAAAACTTGACTGAATCTCATCGCAGATTTAAATAATTTTGAAAATGCATATCTCGTTACGCGCATCTATAAATATTTATTTTATAGCAAAACCATAAAATTTATTGATTGTTCGAAACTCTTTTTTTTTTTAGACTGAACAAATATCGTTTTATAAACTCGTCGCCACGTAATAACGTGTTTTATTGTTAAATAAATCGTCAGTTTGCGAACCGATTGTTAATCCTACGCAATTGGAGCTGCAGCTGTGGGTAAGTACTTCGATCCGAACAGATCTTCGGTTCAATCGGGTGGGCGTAAACTACTACGTGGAAAGCGCGCGCGTGGAAGAACAATCTGTAATTCAGACTCAGAGCTGTATCGATTCCGCCATCAGCCGTTTAGTGTTTTACAATTCGTTATTGTCTACTTGCTATCTCGTGGAAATTTTTTTGTCATTCTGTTTTCTCATATTTTACGTAGTATCTCGCTTATATTTCAATCATTTTTCACTTGTACACACACAGACCTTTATTCGAACTTTTTGCGATATTTTTTTCGAGAGTTAGTCGATCGAAAAAGTTTGCGCGTGTTTTATGTGCGTATATTATAATACTTATTTTATATTATATATATATATATATCCGTGATACCTCAGCCGTAGCTGGCGCGATCGCAACCTATAACCGAGTGGTAGTATCCATTCCCAAGGAACCACAGACCCCACGTGAAATCCGATGCGATGTACAAAGTATACCTCCGCGCTCCCTCGCTTCGAGGAAGGAGGAGTCCATCGCGCTGAAACACGCACCCGCTTTCTTCACCTTACACGCGCGGCAATCCGGTACACGTCGATCGCGCTCAAAAACCATTTCTCAACCCGATATCGAGCACGGATATCTGTGGCAATGCGTGAAAACTCTCAACTTTCTCCGCGTATTAATGCGCGAAATTAATTCGTATATTGATTTAACTGCGAGAATTATTATCGCATTATGAAATATTTTTCTTTTCGCGGCCGAGCGCTTTATTTTTATTTTCACGTCAGTAATATCATACATTTTATTAATGATCCAGTTAGAAAATCAGTACGCGAGCATTGGAAAATATTGTCAAAATTAATTAGCTTGATTTCCGATCGACTTGAGAGAATTTTTTTAGTGAATTGGATCGAAAGAAAATATTATAATTTGGGATCGCGCGCAAAATGCATTGTTTGGACATTTGAAACAAAATTCCGTGCGTATCGATCCGCGTACGAGATACTCAAGTACACGTATAGATTGTTTTTTTTTTTTTTTTTTTTTTTTTTTTTTTTTTTTTTTCGCCGCGAGTCTGTGCGTGCGCGTGCTCGATATAAAAATCCACTCGCCGGCTTGAGTGGCGTCGGCTTTGAGTTTTTTTGCTTTTGCCCCTTGGCTACCGGCGCGGCGGCGGCGGCTGCTCTCTCGGGTGCGCTCCGATGGAAACGATCGTGATCCAGAGGCCAAGGAGAAAACCGAACCCGCTTAAACTCTTTCTCGAGAGCCCCCGCCCCCGCCCCCGTTTGTCTGCATTGCGTTTCGTCGTGCTGACATCGTTTTCGCGGCCTTCCACGCCGACTCCTCTCTCCACGCCCTTCCTCTCCTCGCTTTTAATCCTTTCCAGCGTAGCCGCGCTCTTTAGTGAAATCGTATCTGGAATTTCTAGCGGCGATCCGATACAAACTGTTTACGCGCTTGAAATTATCTTTGGAAAAAAAAGTTTTATGTAATTTTGTTTGCGATCTTTTATATGTATTAATTCCTTAAAATTATTCAATTTTTAATGCGTATTTAAGCGACGATTATCCTTTTCGCGCGCGCTTGCGTATCGGCTTGGAGAAAGTACGCAACGTTTTTTGCAGCACATGTTATAAATCCGGGGTCGATATTGTAAAACTCGTAAAATGATTTACGACGAGAGCTCGTTCATCACGTTGTACATCGTCGAGTTACTACACCGCCTCGGGATGTTACTTTCCGCTTCAGTGTCACGTTGGATCACATCTTCCGTAACGTCACATCAGCCATTTCTTTTTCTCCTCTTTAGTCCGGCCGCATAGACGTCCATCTCGGCGAGAGGAGAATTTTTTCATATGTCGCGAACGAGCTTATTCTCGATGATATTATCTCCTCGTTCTCAACGCCCATTATTGAAATTTGTTAATCGTCTCCGACTAATAATCAAATATACACTCCGTACGGAATCCGTAATGAGAGGCCTTTCTGTGCGCGAACATACGGACGCTGGAGATCTCTCGCGCTCTTTTCTTTTTACCGCTCTCTTTCACTCTCTGTGTGCGACATTCGCGAAATAAGACATTTCCAATAATTCGCGGTTATAATATTGAAACTGGATCGGCGCGCCGCGGGATTTTCTCTTTCTTTCTAATTACACGTGGTTGTAAAGAGTCTTTATTACGGCCATTATTATTAGCCCCGATTATCGATCATTATCTTCGTATTTGTGAACTACAAGAAGACGCGCCGAATTACGTAAAAGAAATTCTCGGAGAAACACAGAAGTTTTTAAATTGTTGCACAAAAGAATAACGCAGACCGGCTTCTTATTCAAATAAAACTAAATGCGCGTTGCGAAGAAAAAATATCTTATGCGCGAATATTTCGGGATAGTATTCGTGCGAACTGTTTTAATTAACGGAATCTGTTTATAAATGACCGGCATTAAGCCGATCCTCGATATTCCTCGCAACCATATTGGATTTTTTTGACGTCGGGAGTGAGAGAATAATTATGCACATTGTGGCATTACACTATAGTTGAAAAAAAAAAAAAAAAAACATTCGTTCTTTCAACTATACAGTATAATGTTGCTACAGAAAGTGTGTGTGTGTGTGTGTGTGAGAAAGAGAGAAGAGATCTTTCGTATGATAGAGAAAATCTCGTTTGGGTTTCGTGAGATGTACAATGTTCGATTCCGGGTCTCATTTGGTGTAACGTCCTTGAGGAGATTTCATATGCAAGATACGCGCAAAACACACCGCTTGGAATCGAGGCCACTTTTGGAATTGATCGCGCGCGAATCAATTAACAAACAACGGCAATTCGTTCGCAACTGATGAAAATTAATGCGCGATTTGCGTGCTAGACACGACCGTCTTTTTTTTATTTACGTCGTCATATCTTTTGTGGACGATGACGACGTCGTACGAAAAAAAACCAGCTAAGACGCGAAAACAACGGAAATGATCGCACTTAAATCGGACAGGGTGTTCTAAATTAGCTCCAGATATTTCCCCGAGCGACAACGTAGTATTTCTGTCGCAGCTTGAAAAAAAAAAAAAAAAAAAAAAAAAAAAATATTCCGTTCGTAATTAAATCCATCCGCTTACAGAGTTATCTAGCCGGGGCGGATGCCTATCGAGATCCTCGAATCGATCGAGTCGATAATCATCCAGGCGTAAATTTCCTGAATCTCGTCTCCTCTCCTCGCTCGATCTCTTCGTCTTTTTCGACACAAAAGTCCGAGGACGTGACTCTGCCGAGATGGAAAGGGGAGACGAAAGAGATCGGGATAAGGGAACAAGAAGAGAGGAGGGCTGTTTTTACTCCTCGCGCTGGTATTCCTTTTCCTTCTCCTCTCTCCTCCTATTTCTCTCTATCTCTCTTGCTATTTTCGTTCCTTCGTTGCGAGCCTCCGTCCTCATTGCGCGCTGTTCGCGTTTTTCGCTTCTACGCGAGAAGAACGACTATGATCGGGCGTCGAAATGTGTGACGCACCTTCCGATGCGATCTGACATGTGCGCGCATGTTCTAGCCAGCTACTGATTGGAAAACTGATGGGAAAAAGGCACGAGAGAAAATGTTTTATTATAATTTATCTAAAGCGCACAAGAAAAAAAAAAAAAACAAGTTTGACTAAACTCGCTGCTTCCACTAAAGCGCGATCTAATCCGCTACGCGTGTATTGTGAGAAAGAAAAGCTATGTCAGTTGCGAGACGACGACGACGGACGCGATACACGGGAGAAATTTCTCGAAATAAACGCACTTTGCGGCGCGGGAGATCGCGGCCACGCCCTGTCTTCTTCTCTTGTCGCTGCTGGCCTTCCTCGGACTCTTCAGGACCGAACATACGAGCGAGAGACGCGGCGAAAGGAAGTGGAGAATACGCGTGTGCCCGCACTCACGTATACGCGCGCACACGCACGCACACACATCGAGGGGCCACGGGAGATACTCAGCGAGATCCGGAGAGGGCCAAGGGCGCCTCTCTCGAAGAAACTGACGCGTCCTCCATACGGTGAGAAAATCCTCCACCCGCGGGAGGAGGAGGAGGAGGTTTAGTGCAAAAGAAGCATCGCGACCGACGTGTGTGCGAGAGAGTCGACGTCAGGGAGGATCGGGGGGCGAGAGAGGTAAGACGAGAGGGTGCATCGTCTCTGGACAACGACCCACTCCTTCGCTTCATCTCTCTCCGCTTTTCTCTTTTCCGTTCGGTCGTCCTTCCCTCTTGACTTCTTGTTTTCCTCCACGTGTCTCTTTCTCTTTCCACGTTTATTAAAATGAAAACGTCATTATCGAGTCAACCGTAAGCCCGGTCGCACAGCCACTTAGCGACGGTCTTATTGTAGGAAAAAAAAAAGAATGATAATCTTATCGCAAAAATAAAAAAAGAAATTTTTTTCTAATTATTGTTAGGATAACATAATAAAAGACTTATCTTTTTGTGCAAGAAAGAAGCCAAGTTCACGCCAATGTGGCGTCACCGTCATATCATCTTGGTGCCAGACAACCGTAATTTTGGACCCAAAAATGAGCGATAAAATCTAAGCGTCTGCCCTAGGGGGAGATCGAAATTTAGTCGGTCAGAAATCTATAACCGTACAAACTTTCTTTTCTCTGTTCCATATTTACTAAACTTTTTTAATTATATATCGGAGCAATTATATTCGAGCTTAATTACTTAAACTAATGTCGTTTACACGCGCGGTATGAACATAACAACGTATATCACACACTTTAGTTCTACAAAGTAACAAGTTCCGGATCGTTAGCGTGTCTTATGTCACACGCTTCTGACGGCGCTGTTTCTTAGTAAATCATTATGTCACCTAATTCCTCATGCAGTCTAAGACTTCTTATTATTCCTGTCGCACGCGCTTACTGTTTGTCACCACGTCGTTGTCGGGTAAACAATCATATAGCGACATCGCGCGTGTTTTGCCATTAATCTCTTCCTTCCACGTTTTAATCGATCTTTCTCTTCGCGTCAGACTCTCGTACGCGATATTTCGATATGGTAGCGTATCGGAATTGTTTACGATCTCTCTCTTTCTCTCTGCGACGCTGCCTCTTCGGCAGCGTTTCGCGCTCGTAATCGCCGGCGGCAGATTTGCATTTAATCGGCATATTGACTTCCACGAGCCATAAAATATTAGAAGCTAGTGGAATAGACCAGGTAAATATATATATATATATCTCTTTCTGCGGCACACGATCGCGATCCTTGGTAACACTCCAAGTAACGACCTTCACGCCGCGCAACAGTCATTTTTCACGTAATTGTTGTTGCCGCAGTGAACCGTGACACATAGTTGACCACGTCCATAAGTATATCGTGCGTGTATCGCAACGTGCTGCGCGTTTCATTCTGATATACATACATTTTACGGAACGTTTCCACTTTCCTTGCGCGCGATTCGAGAGGTACGTATATATATATATATATATCGAGATTCGAGGTCGCGTGTCGGCCGCTTGTTTGCGGCGCGCGAACTTTTATCGTCGCGTTTTTTTTTCGTCGCGCACATAATATAATTTTGCCGATGTGTCAAAATTCTTTTCGCTCCGCACTTTTATCAAATCCACAAATCTACGCTGCGAGTAGGGTCTCAAATTGCCATTCGCTTTATTCGTCCCGGATGTGGCGATTTCCATTTATTTTATCTGGAAAAAATGGCTCGATGGAAAAACATTTTCGAGCAACAATCAAACTCATTGACAGTTCGCCGGCTATACTTCGGCGAACTGTCACACTACGTGCGATAACGAGCCGGCGTTTATTGAAACTTGTCAACAACAGTGTGACACTAGTTGTCGCTATATCTCTGCGCCGGTGGATATTACGCGAAGATTATTTCAGCGATTCGCCGTGCCGGCAATGGCGACTGAATCGAATTCCGCGGTCTATTTCCCGGAACGAGCGAGATGCGCGTCCCGATAGAGAGGCGAGTTTTCGCGGCGTAGAATTTCATTGAACAGTTCTTTGCCCGCGAGGCCGCGATCAGTCGCGGCCGTAATAGGCAGGAAAATGTCTGCATGGAGGATGTTGGCAGGATATGGCAAGTGGAGCTGTTCAATTCGCTGAACTGGTCTAGCGTGTGCTACCGCAGAATCGTTCGCAGCTGACACGCTGAATGCCTAAGTCGCGCGGCGTTTTTCCAGGTCGAGTGTCGCGAGTCAACAACCCTCGGCTTGTCCCTGATGCCCTCCTGAGTCTCTCATGACAACGTGGTGTATCGTGCGAGAAGCGTGCGTATAACTTACAGATCGAGAGAGTACGAGAGTCAAGATCGCGATAATCGTATTTAATAATTAGCGCACGAATGTTAAACCGATAACGCGAACATTAAAGTGATTAACGAAAGTTTGCCTCGCGAAGTGGTTCGTGTCATCTAGAAATGAGATAAGGCGTCAATCCTGCTTTCGTAAAATTTGCTTCTTCTTTTTTTGCATAAATATATGACTGAAGCTATTTGATACATCTCGAAGCTATTTGAACATCCTGTTTTCAAGTTTAAATTTGCAAAAATCGACGACCTTCGGTGGCGGTCTCGATTTCAATTCTGGTAAAATTGTCGAGATCCGCGCGCTGATGTATATATCGCGGTGGACGGGGGGCTTCGTGACCACAAATATTATCTTGACTCCTGTGGAATAGAAGCTTTGAGGAACTAAACAAGCTTCATCTGTATTCGTGCGTCTTCGCATTAACACGCAACTTTTTCTTTAATTAGTCCCGATAATTTTTGTTGTTCTCAAGTTTCAACATTTCTCGATATTTGTTTTCTTATTTAATTTTTCAAAATCGTAAATACGTCCAAAATGTCATCCGGTTTTTTCTTAACGACGCGCGCACAACGCGAAATAAGAGATAGACCAATTAATAAAGATACCTAATTACAGATATCTAATTAATAAAGATACCTTTTGAGAAGTTTCAAAAACTTTTATCGTAATAAGCTTGGACAGTGCGAGAAGCTATAATATCAATATATATCAATTTGTATATTTATCGTACTTTTAGTAAATACTTCGCGTTCGATATTTATCGAGTGATCGGTGCATATCTCATCTTGCGCTCGCAATAAATCAAACGAGTAAGAGTCCACCGAATGACTTTAATTGCTTCCGATAAGCCATTTCGAAGCGAAGTTGAAGCTCGTTGATTTGGAGGCCGGACGGCAGTCAATGAAATTCCACTGCCGAGACCAAGAATCGCAAATTGGCGAAGGAGATCGACCCGACATTCTCTCTTTCTCTTGCCCTCTCCCTCCCTTTCTCTCTTTCTCTCTCTCTTTTTCTTTCTCTCTCTTCGTGCACTCGATACAGCGGCGATGTTGGCGAAAGGTGCACTCCTTTAGCTCGTGAAATGGAAAGGGACACACCCATACGCATAGCACTTTTTGTTACGAGAAATTTATTTACCTGGAAAGATCAGTGAGGAAAGTTCCATTCATAGGATGGGTGGATTAGTTTACGACCGAGTTGTTGATGCAATATAAAATTCAGTATAAATATACAGTATCTTCTTTATGCGATTAATATTTTATAAATCTAAGATCATACGCATTCTGTCGGTTTAACTTACTTTGTTTTTTTGTTTGTTGTCAAAAACGCGTTATTACTCAATTTTTTAGTTTAATTATTTTTCAATGAACAATTCTAAATTAAACTTCAGAAAAAATATGTTTGTCTATAACTTAAACGAATAGCAACGACAGTAGAGTCTCTTTGACGCGAGTTTAATTTTATTTTGAACTTTTACGATTTCTCAGTCTTTTTTTTTTAAAAAAAAAAACATCAGCGAATGTAACGCGCCGGAGCGACTGTTGCACCAACTCCTCGCGGGAGACATCAACGCCTGGTACTTTCTCGGAGACGTGAGTTAAGATTAATTCAACTTCGTACTCTTGCGTGATTAATTTGATAGTCAGCGAACAAGCGCCGAGCACATATCACTCGCTGAAAAGTATCCCGCTACCGGTATACGTTATTTTTTTAATAGGCGGCCTCGCGTGTGTGCGCATCCACGTTGCAAATCAGTTTCATAAGTAGCATCTCTCTAGCGCGCGACGTCGGAATCGGTACAACGACGCGGCAACGGTGCTATATATCAGGCGCGGCTTGAAATTCGAAGTGTGACTTGGATTTTTCCTAATAAACCTGTACTCGAGTCGAGCTACCGATGCGCGTTGAGCTACGACGCCGCATGTGTCGCCTGGGTGTCGGGATCCTCTCTCGGGAGAGACCACATCTCCTGTGCGACGTCGTAGTGGTAGCGGGCAAAGATAGTGGTAGCGAGCGCAACTCGTTCGGCGTGTGTGTGTGTGTGTGCGACGCGTGCGACAACGCGTACGTGCATATACACGCGTGTGTCGCGTGTGCGTGCAAACCGTGGTGACGAGTGGTGGTGAGCTCGGCACAAGGATAGAGTCGAAGTGAAAGAATGTCAAATGATGATTGGTCATTGCAGCGGCCAATGGGTCCCCGGCTTCTCGGCTAAGTAGGTAGTCGCTCGCCGTTGCACGAGGCGGCGCCGCCTCCTGGTGCAGCTAGCTATCAAGGCGCATAAAGTCGCGTCGCGTCGCGATTCAAGCCCGCCGCCCGTAATCGGCACCCGCGTTGCCGCACCGAAGGAACCGATGCGCCGCCACGGCTTGTCTTCCTTCTCATCCTAACTCTTCTTCTTCTTCTTCTTCTTCTTCTCCACCTCTTCCTCTTCCTCCTCTACCCCCGTTTCTGCCGCTTCCCTTCATGCTTCGTGACTTCGTGACGGCAGCGCCGGTTCGGCGATGAGCTCTTTTTTGCCGCACCGCGGTCGGAATTAAATGCACTTAGTGTTCTCGTCGATATATTCGACGGGGACATCACCTAAGCGATTTTTGTCATTCCTCCTTTTGCTCGCGTTTATTCCCGACGATGTAAACATTGTGTTCGACACTGTTCGATGTTAAAATGTTTTTTTTTTTTTTTACGATTAGTAATTCCGCACGGATAAAAACTGAGAAGTTACGGCTAAGAGAAAATTCTGTGGTGGAATTTCGTGGGTTTTATCTTTCAAGCGGCATAAAGTACAAGCAATTTTTTTTTTTTTGTTAATCGCCCGTACACATTTACAGAAATTTAGAGGAAGAATTCTGCGTGCGCGTATAAATGTCAATTAGATTAGAAAATGATTACGTTATTAAAACCGCACGTTGCACGCAGCAATCTTCTCTTTTTTTTTTTTTGGCGCTTATCTTGCTCGGTAACCGGCAAGCTGTCACCGACTTTCCCAAATTTATATTAGACGATGAAATTGCGTTAATGATACGACGCGCGATATAATAACATTGAAACTCGCAGAAACTCGTTATCACTCGGTATAAACTTGTCATCGTGTAATCGTAATTTGTTGCGGCGCAAAAAAAAAAAAGAAGATTCGCGCGTTTTGCATCGCTTTGCGCGATTTCTATATACCAACGAGTTTGACGTTATCTCTTGTTTTTAATTAATGTATTCAATAAGCAAGTTTCTTTTTGTCCAGTTTTTGTTTTTTTTTGTTTTTTTTCGACAACACTTTGGTCGACGATAAGCACTCGACGTTTATTAAGTAATCGGCTAAAAGAAGCGCGTATGTATCGTAGCCGTATCGAAATTAGCTCATTTAAAATTCTAATAAATTCCTCTCGTTGGTCATCAGTCTTCATGACTTACCGCACAGTCGACTTCCTCTCCTGTCGTGACACGGCTCGTCCTTGTCGTGAGTATCGCTTTACAAGAGTATTTACTCAAGTCTTGACTTCGGTACCGTTAAATGCGATATGCCTGCCCGTTGTGCTAATTGATAGTCGGACAATGCGCATTTCCGAAGTTTCCGTTCATTGACACAATTTTCAGTAAGAAATAAAAAAAACGTTGCATTGTAACGTATCGCGTACTTGGCAACACTTTGAACAGCGCGCAATTAGCGATTCTCTACAGAGTCTCTGCAAAACAGTCTTTTGTGGAGCGGTCTTGTAAACGACGAGGATTTCTTCAGCAGTTATATCGACGCGTTTCAAATAGTAGATTTTTTGGTCGATCTTGGAGCGTGCATTCTGCCTACCTACACACAATCAAGAACGCGCCGAACCCGAGAGGAGTCGATAGCGTGTAGCGCGGAGCACCACGCTGCGTCACTTCGATACGCCGAAATACCGATGCATCATCCGTGAATTCTTCGCTTCTTTTTCGGCCGCGCTTACGTGACTCACATCCGATACAGGCCCCGTAGGAGCAGGCTGTAGAAACTGCACTCTCACGTGATCAAAACTTGCCACGTTGGGATTTAATGCTCCACGTACAAAATAATATGTGGCGATGCATATGCGAGAAGCGCCGGAGACTCTGCCGCGTTGTATTATTGTTAATGCAAATTAGAGTTTGTTTACGAGGAGATAAAAATTACGATATTTTTAAGCGGTCAGGATTAAAGACAGAGTTACCGGCAAACTGGACGCTCGTACATGTTTTATTAAATTGAATTACTCATCGTATAATTATTGAAGAATGCGCGAACCAGAGGGTATATAGAGTAGTTATTATATCAGAGTAATTATATCAACTGCAGAATTTTGTTTTATAATACAGTGAATAATTTTAATATTTGAACACCACACAACTTACTTTGTCACAAGATAATTTTGTTTAGGATAAAAGGAAGAATATTTGTTGTTACACTACCAGAGTATTGAGTTAACAAAAATATAAATTATATATTTAATATCATTATGTAATATAATTATCAGAAAATTGTTTATGGCGAGTGAGGAAGAAGCGCCGCGTTTCTTGGTCGATTAAACCATTCCGTTGAACTTGGAAGAGACGGGAGACACAACGCATTCGCATTATGCGCGGCCGCTTTATCGGTTTCCACAACGTATTTCTATCAGGCGACCATATAAATTCCGCGATAAAATCTCGACAAATGAAATTACAGGGCGGACCCCCGTTAGGTCACGCAACAGTGTAAGTTGCTGCGTATATCGCCGGACGTACACCGACGAAAGCGCGAAAACGGGATGGATTGTGCGATAAAAAATGAACGTAAGAGCGTAAGAGGACGATCGGTGACAAGATTGATCTTACAACGGATAGATTCGTATCGCGTGTAAGATCTGCTTACGGTAATTTACGCCGCACGCCACCTCTTCCCCTCCGCGATCTTGTTGTTGCTACAACGCGATGTCTTTACGTCGACAAAGTGCGTATCTAGAGACGCGTTAGCGCAATTTGTTGATACAACTACATAAAAATATCATCCGCCAAATGAGTGTGTGCATCGTCTCCTTATCTCGAGATTTTTGCTCGATGAATGTTTTACTCAAAATATCTTGAAAAACACTAAGGCATTAATGAAAAATCTAAAATTACTTAATAAACGTCAATACGAAATTTTTATTGCGACTAGTGCGAACACGATTGATACGGTCACTCCAGAGTTCAGAAAACGCACCTAAAAATGCGAAAATGTAAATGGATTATAAGAAATAATTTAATCTTGCTTTCATTCAATATTTTTTTTATCAAAAATTTCGATAAGTGTAGGTTTTTTTTATAATAGATTGACAATAGGTAGTAAATGAAATATATTTTAGCGATAGATTTTTATAATATTTAGTTTTGATAAAACACACACAACGTTCTTTTTTTTACGTTTTGATTTATACGTTTGGATATTTTTTTGTATATCTGGCGAATGTTTGTTTCTTCGCAAAGATCTTTTAAGGTCTTGATATATTTATATCAAGACCTCTCTTCGTGCGAGCAAAATCTTGTATAATTGCTACACATATGTAAATCTTCTACAGCGTATGATGAATAGACCGCGCTAAAAGACCGGGTAGATAGAAATTCTCTCGGGATATCGCTCTCTCGAGAGTCCGACATCCGAGAGAGCAACAATGATTTAGAATCGCTCGATAACTGAGTAATTGCTTATCATACCGGAGTCGACGCGATCGTTGTGTTTCAGTCTAGTTGCAATCTTAATCGTCGCGCTATCAGTCGTAATTACACACAGTCGCAAATATTGCGCAATATATCTTTTTTATGTATGGCGAGATATATGTAAGAGATACATACGTATATATCTCTCTTTCTCTCTTCTAATCGTTCTCAAACGTCGCATATATAATACGTGCTTTGAGCAAAAAAAATAACAGAGCGGCCTCGACGCGATTTTGATATTCATATCTGCGCACTTATAACAGCCGCTATAAAACTCTAGTTAGTGGATGATGTACAAAGACGTATAATCTATTCGCGCGCAAAAAGCGATTACGATTATCGCGCCGGTGATTTACTCGGGTGTAATTACAGATTACGGAATACATGTATATTTGTGATAAAAAAACCTAAATCCTTCACGGGATTTGACGCCGCAGTTTAGATACAATGACACACGCATATATATATATATATATTTGCGCGTACAGGGCGCGCTTTATTGACATTGTGATACGCAACGCGCGCGTGAATATGTTCATGGATCATCCGCACATTACATTCATATACGACATCGTAAAATGCCGCGTGGATAACGTCATACACAGCTCTTTCTCATCAACGGCGGATTAAGGGACAGATGCGCATATATCCATGAAAAGAGGAAAGAGAGAGAAAGAGAGAAAAAGAGAGGGAGAAGGGACGATCACGAAACGATCCTACTACGTGCCAGTCATTCGGGGATCGGCCGATAAATAATTACTGATAGCCCGCTCCGTTGCAACGCGGAGCGTCTACGGCGTCATTCGCACGAAGGTCCGGACGAAAGCTATTACGCCGTTGACTGCGATAGCAACATTATACGAGGCCGTATACATCAGCATTCAGCCGACGCCTAAACGCATAAATTCCTGTCTCGCGACGATCCGCCCGAGAGCGGAATCGCGGTGGATATCGTAACCGCGCGTTGGATCTTCCACATCCTCCTCCTCGTTTCTCCCCGCCTTCTGCTCCTAAGCGCGACCGTATTTTCCCGTGTCCGGGACGTCCGCGAGGGTCAAGAGGGAATCCTCACGAGCCATTATTCTCCCGACTGAGCTAATTTATGAATGGATTATGAATGGACGCGTCGCTCTAATGGCCCGGCGGTTTCTTGCGCGAGATAAACCCGCGCCGGGGCCGCGATAGAAAATCGGGGGGAGCCCGCGGCGAAAATGCGAGCGCGGCGCGTGACGCGACTGAAATTAGGCTCTCTCTCTCTCTCTCTCTCTCTCTCTCTCTCTTTTTCTCTCGATCGACACCGGAGCCGTTACCTTCGCTTGGATTTATCGACATTCTTCTTTCGCGGCGCACGTCCATCTCTCTCGTTGGCCCGGAATTATCTGTAATCTCGCGGCGCTTTTGTGTGTGCGCGGTGGAACAAAATGATAGGAAAGCGAAAAAAACGTCACGAATTTTTGACCGTGTTTAGCATTGCCAATGGCAGAAGAGAGATGTTGCAATTGTAATTTGAAGAAAATTATGCACGGCCGCTTAAGCGACCGTGTGAAAGCTTGAAAATTTATATAATTTCGCGATTCGCGCTAAGAAACCGTGAAGAATTCTTAATGCACGTGTGTTTGCGAAGTATTTCAGATTGTTGAAAATTCGGATCTATCGGATCTATAATACAGATTGTACAAATTGAACCCGATAATAGTCAAGACGAAATTCATCTTCTCCGAGATATAGAAACGTTAACGAGAGATTATATTTTTGCGCGGTCAAATCAAATTAATTATAAAATCTAATAAATAATCAAGTAAATAATAATCTAAAATTATTAATATATTTATCAATATATTAATTATATATTTGTAAATTAAAAACTTATTAATTTCTATAACGAAAAATTAGAACAAGGGATAGTTTAATTCTATCTAATATAATTTAGTTACGAGAAGACTCTCTCATCGCCATATGATCCGCTTTTGTCTAAGGCCGCTTGTGATATTGGGCGTGGCCCGGGTCAGGTTTCGTAAACAGATCGAGTTTGCGGTAATGAGCATTATCCGTGGCGCTCGAGAATTTTCGATAACTTCCGCGATACGCTTAATTAAGGCGATTCGGAGAAACACGACGAGGAAGAAAACGCGCTTTATCGTGACTGTCAGGCACGACACTGGAACGCCACGTGTTGCCTATTATTAATTGACCGCCGAGGAAAACGGTCGAAAGACTGTTAGGTGCCAATGATATGTACATGTGTGTGTGTGTGTGACAACGATGATAAGCTCTCTCGCACGGGGCAGAAAATCGGCGGTAAATTGATGTATTAAGGAGAACGATCAACTTATTGGCGACACGAACAAAGCGGCGCAAACCGGATTTGATAAAAAGCCGTCTGTGTGTGTGTGTGTGTGTGTGTGTCGATCAACGCTCGAGGACGATTGGGCGCAACGCGGATATACGGAGAAAGGATTACGAATACATAAACGGCAATCGGTACTCGACTGTTACGGTATATCGGAGCTGCTGATGTTTCAACAATCCCGTAGAATTCGTAATTGCTGCCCATTGACTCGGGGAAATTCTTGGCCGCGACGCGCATATAATAGCGCGGCTCTCTCTAAGCCTTGTGTTTCGCGATAAAGAATAAATGTTTCCGAGCGTCGGCCTGGACATCGGCTGCGTTCGTTAATGCCTCGCGGGTCTGATGATGATCAATAGTCAACGGTCTCGTTGGTCGATGACTCTTG
>QVOB01024994.1:0-11749 GCA_014839585.1 Pseudomyrmex concolor
TTTTGCAAAGTCTATACTTTAATCACTACCGAATTTTTTATAATAAGTAAAAACAAAGTTTAATTTAAAATAATACAACTTGAAAAAACATAACACTTAAAAACACTTGAAGAAAGTTTTTATGTCGGAACGAGATTTCGGTTTATCTTGATATGTATTTGCGTAGTACTGTTACACAAATCTTGCTGTTGTTAGCTTCGCAGTGTATCACCGCGAAGATTTTTCCGCTGTTCACTTTTGCGAGAATTATTTCGCCTTATATGCATGTGAAGCATGATAATACTATTGCAAATCGTATAACAAAACCGGTCGTGGCTCTAAACAATCCGCGTATAAAATATTGCAAATTTAAATTTAAAAAACCGACTTAATCATCGCGATTACATGAAAAACTTCAAATTTAACACACTCAAGTAATCAACAAAAATCTATTTTGTTCAAAGAATCAAATTTCAATAAATAAAATCAAATGAAAGTATGTTCAGAAGTCTTCAGTTATTATGTTCAATTTCAATACTTATAAAAACAAAGTCTCGATTATTATTTTTAATTTCAATATTCATAAGAACAAACATCTACAATCTACATACATGCGCTTCGCACTGATTTCATAAACCATCACCATATAACCTTAAAGCGTACTCACTGAGCGCTGGCCACTTTCTGCATATGTCACTCTGTAACAAAAACCAATTTTCTTTTTATTGTTGATGTAAACTAAGTTTTTAACGTTTATTTAAATATTAAATTATTTAAGCTTTGAATAGATAAGCAAAAATAGATAAATAAGAATTACGATAGTTCCAAAGAAAGAAAGATAAGAAAATATATTTGATTATTATAAATTATGCATAAAAATGACTATAAAAACAACATACCTTCGTGCCAGCACCCTATATCGCTCAAATCGGCTCCTTCGATCCGCAAAACGAACATCTCTCTTCTGCGTGGACACAGTCTGTCCTAAACATCAAAAAGCAAAAAAAAATTAATTATATGTATTAGAATTAACTATGAGACAGATTATTAAATCTTTATCTTTAAATTATTAAATTTTCAAGTATAAATTAAAGAGAGTTAAATAAATTTAAGCGTTTTTAAACAAATTTATCTATTGTTTTATATTTGCAACAATATTAACCTTTGTATTGTCTTGAAATTGCTCGAACCGGCTCCTCCGGTGCTGCAAACTTCTCTAAGATAAATTCGTCCGTTCTGAAACAAAAAGCAAGAGAAAATTAATAATAAAATTATCTATTAGAAATTATTAAAGTATATTTTTATTAAAAAGAAATATCGCGATGCGTACCTTGAAAACCACTATGTTATAAAATTCAAAGAAACTTTTCCGACATCGCGAGAACTTTCTCCAGGTCTGGGTGAAAAAATCGTCAGTTTATTTCTTGAAAGAAATCAAATCGACGTCCGCTTGTGCGGCAGCTCGCCGCTCACATATCTAAAAAAGCGCAAAACATACAGTAATTTTATAGTATTTGATAATAAAATAGCAGCAAATATGTGATGAGATCAAGGAAATGTACTTATTTGATCACTTCATCCTGTTCCGTAATATTACTCGGCAGTTAGGTTAGTCCGCTACTCACTAAAAGTTTTTGCAGTCACATCTCAATCAGTCATAGCTGCAATAATAAGCGAAATTTAGTTTCTCGCGCGAAAAGCGCGAACAGCCGCGATACAGAATTGGACTCGTCGATTACCGTTATCAGCGAGTGCGCGATGTCAATTACGTAACAATGAGAATACTTCAACAATGAGAATATTCAATACTTCATGATATTACCGTATTTACGCGCGAGACAACAATAATCACAAAAAATACGAACTAATTTGAGAGAGAAGTTCATCGCGTTGCGTGTCGGCCATTTTCTCATGCGCGTAACAGCGCGGAGCAAGTTTTCCTCATATCTCGCTCATTAACGATTACAAGCGAGTGCGCGTTACTAATTACCTATTACATCAAACGCCCGACATTTTGTGGCACGTACGTGTTACGATATTTACGCGCGAGACAACAATAAATGCGAGAAATACCTCATAATTTGAAGAGAAGTTCCGCTTCGTGTCGTGCGCTCACACGTCTGCCCGCCGGAATGAACATAGCGAAGTGCGCAAGTTGCGATTCTCGAAGTCGCGATTCTCGAAGTCGCGATTCTCGAAGTCGCGAAGAAGTTGATACTGCGAGAGCAACTTTCTAGAGTCTCTATATTCTCTATAGCTAAAGAGAGAGAAGGTAGTTGTGTATAATAAAAGAAAAATGGATGGCCGCTGCTAGTTTTATTCTTAAAATCTCGAACAGATATTGTGCGTTAAAAGTTCAACAATAAATGTGAGCTTTCTTTTACGTTTTAGGTATTAATTACCGTTTAGATATTAATTAGTAGTTTACAGTTGCCTTGTAAAAAAAACATGGTGCGAAGTAGCGACAAGTAAGTGCGATCTACGTGTTTGCTTCCTATTTATATAATTTTAAGGTTATGCTTCTAATCTAACGCTTTTAAACTTTTGTTTTTTACGATAATTAATTATCGCAAATAAATGTTCACATAGAGATAGACATAAACGACGAAGGTCGAGATCGAGATCTAGATCCCGGTCAGGCGAACCTGAAAAAAAACGACGACGGTCCAGAAGCAGGGATCGGGAGAGGGACAGAGACAAGGGCCGGCATAGGGAAAGGAGGAGTCGTTCGAGAGACAGAGATAGAGACAGGAGTGACAGAAGGGAACGTTCCGAGAGAGAGAGAGATCGCGAGAGAAAACGGTACACTCTTTAAAAGCGTTTCAGAGTCTTATCTGAAGCAGTTGTCTACATGGCACTCCTTTTTCCTCTTTTTGGTCACAAATATATCCTAAATTGTTTTGATACTTTTTAGCGATATTGTGACCATGTCTTTGACTTCAAAGATTTTTTGAAACAATAAAATAATTTGTTGATATTGATTGTTCTCGGTATACTAGTGGAGACAGTAAAGAAAAGCGTCTTACAGGCTCAAAGTCTTCGCGATCTGGCAAAGAACGATCGAACAGGTCTCGATCTCGTGACAGAAAAGATAAAGAGAAGGGCGACAATGAAGAGTTGCCTTTTGATCATACAAAGTTGGACAAGGTAAGTTTTCTGAATCTATTAAACAATAAGTATAGTATTAAATTACATTTAATTTAATTGCAGGAGGAAGAACAGAAAAGATTAGAGTTGGAGATGCAAAAGAGAAGGGAAAGGATAGAGAGATGGCGTGCAGAAAGGAAGAAAAAAGAACTGGAAGCAACGAAAAAAGACGGTAAGACATCTATTTTGGCAAATCTTCAGCTACCGATGAAAAAATGGTCCCTTGAGGATGATAGTGACGAAGAGACTCCTGTGGTACAGAATAACAACAAGGAGACAAAAGAAGAAGGTGTAAAGGAAGAGGTTGATGAAGTAAAGGAAGAAGTAAAAAAAGATGAAGAAGAAGAGATCGATCCGCTCGATGCTTTTATGGCTGAGGCAAGTGATATAATTTCTATTAAAACTATGATTAAAAATATGATTCTATACACATTCAAATAACATATCGTCAATATAGGTGCAAGAAGAAGTAAGGAAAGTGAATAAACTCGACAGCAAAGCTCCGAAAAATAACAGCACAAATTCTGGAACGCAGAGTGGTGGTGTAGTCATTGTGACTGGTGTGGCCAAGAAGAAGGTTCAGAAACAAAAGGGTGAATTAATCGAGCAGAATCAAGATGGATTGGAATATTCAAGTGAAGAAGAAGGTGAAAATCTTCACGAGACTGCAGCCGGCATAGCAAATAAACAGAAACGAGAATTAGCCAAGGTCGATCATGCTACGACAGATTATCAACCATTCCGAAAATCTTTCTATGTTGAAGTTCCTGAAATTGGTACGTCTTTGTTTTTTCTTATATTTTTTTATAAGATATTTTGTTTTCTGTATTCGTGTGAAGGGTAAAGGTTGCCCAAAACCTATCAAGTCTTGGGCGCAATGCGGCGTGACCAAGAAAGAATTAGAGGTGTTAAAAAAACTCGGTTACGAGAAACCGACGCCTATTCAGTGTCAGGCAATCCCAGCAATCATGTCGGGTCGCGATCTGATTGGTATTGCTAAAACCGGTAGCGGTAAAACGCTTGCATTTTTGCTACCAATGTTCCGTCATATACTTGATCAGCCGCCATTGGCCGATGGCGACGGACCAATCGCGATGATCATGACCCCAACTAGAGAATTGTGTATGCAAATCGGTCGAGACTCAAAGAAATTCACCAAGTCGCTAGGTCTTTCGCATGTGTGCGTTTATGGCGGGACTGGTATTTCCGAACAAATAGCAGAACTCAAAAGAGGAGCCGAAATTATTGTTTGTACGCCAGGTAGGATGATCGACATGCTTGCCGCCAACAGTGGGCGAGTGACCAATTTACGTCGAGTAACATATGTGGTACTTGACGAAGCCGACCGAATGTTTGATATGGGTTTTGAGCCTCAAGTGATGCGCATCATGGAAAATGTAAGACCAGATAGACAAACTGTGTTATTTAGTGCGACATTTCCAAGGCAGATGGAAGCTTTAGCCAGAAGGATACTCACGAAACCGGTTGAGGTACAAGTTGGAGGACGTTCTGTCGTCTGTAAAGATGTTGAACAACATGTGGTCGTACTTGAAGAAGATCAGAAGTTCTACAAATTACTCGAGATCCTCGGACATTATCAAGATAAAGGATCCGCCATTGTGTTTGTGGATAAACAGGAGAACGCAGATACGTTACTGAAAGATCTTATGAAGGCATCGTATTCTTGCATGTCGCTTCATGGTGGTATAGATCAGTGTGACAGAGACTCAACCATATTGGACTTCAAAGCTGGACGAACAAAATTGCTGGTAGCTACGTCAGTTGCTGCAAGAGGTTTGGACGTCAAGCATTTAGTATTAGTCGTCAATTACGACTGTCCAAATCATTATGAAGATTATGTACACAGATGTGGCAGAACTGGTCGAGCTGGAAATAAAGGGTAGGATAGAGTAGTTGAGCTTTGTTTCTTGAATTTTAATAATGCAAAATATTTTCACAAATAAATTATGTTGTTTCTTTTCTTCTCAGATATGCGTATACCTTTATTACGTCCGAGCAAGAACGTTATGCCGGCGATATTCTGCGTGCGCATGAGTTGGCAGGCGTACCGGTTCCGGAACCCTTACGTCAGTTATGGGAGGGATATAAAGCCCGTCAAGCTGCGGACGGAAAAAAAGTACATACGGGTGGTGGTTTCAGCGGTAAGGGATTTAAATTTGATGAATCGGAAGCTGCTTTGGCAAACGAGAAGAAGAAGTTTCAGAAAGCAGCTTTGGGATTGCAAGATTCCGACGATGAAGACATCGAAAACGATATTGATCAACAGATCGAAAGTATGTTGGCACCTAAGCGAACAGTTCGCGAGATAGCTAGACCGACTGCGACCAGCATTACGGTGCCAGGTCAGCCAGTTCCTAGTGCCACTGATAAATTGGAATTAGCCAGAAGATTGGCATCGAAAATAAATATAGCAAAGAATCTCGGCGCCGAGGCAAAGGGCGCTACTCAACAAGCAGCGGAAGCTATACTCAAGGGTGCAGGACCTACAAATCTTATTACGGTAATTGAATATTTATATTAAAAAATATATTATTAAAAAATATATTATTTATATATTAAAAAATTTATACAATTCTTTTTTAATCACAAATAAATATTTTTTATCTCTTTACAGGCAAAGACAGTAGCGGAACAATTAGCAGCAAAGTTGAATACTAAATTGAATTATCAACCGCGTGAAGAAGATCTCGTAGAAACTGATGTGGAAACGGGCGAACAAACATTCCGCAAATATGAAGAAGAGCTTGAAATCAATGATTTCCCGCAGCAAGCAAGATGGCGTGTCACAAGCAAGGAAGCTCTTGCTCAGATTTCGGAATATTCTGAAGCGGGTTTGACAGTAAGAGGAACATATATCGCATCAGGAAAAACTCCGCCAGAAGGAGAGAGAAAATTATACTTAGCGATAGAATCGACAAGTGAATTAGCGGTGAGCAAAGCCAAGGCGGAGGTGTCGCGACTCATTAAGGAAGAACTCATCAAGTTACAAGCATCTGGCGCTCACACCGCTTCGCGCGGCCGGTACAAGGTTTTATAAACAGTTTTGACATTATACATATATATATATGTATACATGCATCTTGACATACAAATTGTGGAATTTATGTACTTCACTTACGTGTGAAAAATATTAGGAATTTATTAATATATAAATAACAAATGTAAGACAGTTGTTTGTATTTAGTGGCATAATAACAAATTCTCTAATAGCTATAGAAGTATTATTTATTTGATTGATACGAAGCGAGGCAATCCGAATGTTTGCAGGTTTATAAATGAAATATGAATATGTGTTGTTCTTTTAATCATACTTGCTCAGTGTTACATTGAATAATTTTATTTTTATTTGCAAAATATATAAAATAAAAGTTTGGAACGTTTATATAATAACACATACGCAGTAAAAGAATTAGAAATTCGCATAATAATTGTACTTTACATAAATTTATTAGTTGTTTCTCTTTATCGACAAAATATTAATAACGAAACCTAAAAAACAAAAAGATCTCTTATTAAGTGTTTTAGAAAAATGTGTATATAAAAGACACTTGCAAACACCGCTATTGATTGATTGGCATTTATAACTTAAGTTTACAGAGTCTTTTTATGTAGAACTTTATAGTGAGCAGTTTCTCGATCGTGACAATCACGCACCGAGAAATCAATCATTTTTGTACAATTCTCTCGATATATACTTTGTTTTCTTTGGCAGTAATGGATATCTAAAAATATGTTCTATACTTCTGTATATTATCAGAAGGCACTAGAAGAATCACAGACACGAGACACGCTTTAGACATTCGCTGTCGCAAATGACATCGCGATTAGGTAAATAAATGCTCTTCAGCGCCAAAAGTGGGCAAGAAAACGAGAGTCACCGCTTATGGCTATAGTTTCTTGCCTTCAATTATAATAAATTTAGTTGAATTTATACTACGATTATAAAACTATCTATAAATATTTTGAAATCACATTGTACAAAATAAGCAATGTTACATCTCATTTTCTTTGACTATAATCATATTTAAAATAAGCCATTCAGCAAGAAGACGACAAAAATTATCGCGAGCCAAGTCTGAAGTTTTGTGGCACTGGAAATGTAACCGTGAGCTAGCTCAGCTCTAGTCAATGAACCCAAAGGAACTTCCGCTGCAATTGTAGGACTTCTCTCCGAAATTCTAGTAACAAGTTTCTCCGTTTCTGTAACGCAAGCACGTAACTGTAACGTCGATGGTTTTTTGGTAATGGGCTGAACAACGATAAAGATATCGCGATCAGGCGTCATCATGCCGCGAACAGCGCATTGTGCCACTTGCAGCTGACGACCTAGAGCAGTCAGGAGTGCTTCCAGGGTGACGGAATCCTTGTCAGTTTCGTCATTCATCAGATAATAGATTCTGTCTAGCTGCAAATAAAGAAATAAAAGATTTGTTTGAAAAATTTTTTAAATAAAATTAAATATCTCTTATAATAAGAGAACGTTAAGATAACTGTTCGAATAGAAACATCTACCTGTTTTTTTGAATAAAACAATCGCGCCGCACCTCCGCAAACGGGACAACAAGCTCCAGGAGGAGTGACCCCGATACAGTACGGATCCGCTAAAGTAGGACACTGAACGGCATCGCCGCAACGAGGCTTCGCTTCGTCTCCTATAAGACCGATAGCGACGCAAGGACCATAGTAATCTACAACAGTTCTCTCAGCCCAGGCCGCACATTCGTTAGCGTATACTTCGCCGTTGATACCGCACACCGGACCTCGGAGATTACATCTTCTTAGGCAAGGACCTCTATAACCTAGGATAGCGCCGGCTCGGATCATCGCGCAGATAGAAGGATATTGACGATTCTCACGATCGCAGACTGGTCCGCTTGACTCACTCGGATTGCAGTCTATCGATACGCACTCATATTGCCGACAAGGTTTGTGCAAGCCTGATAAACAAACCTTGGGTCGACGAACGCATTTCTCTCCATTGTCACAAGGATTAGACGCGCAAGGATCCCGACTGGAACAGCTGCCAAATTCTACTTCAGTAGCCGAGAACTCAGCACACTTGGCTAAACATGCAGACGCGAAAGTGAAACCCAGTCTGCTGCAAACCGGAACGTAATGAGCTGGACAGTCGCAAGGTAAAGATGGCACGCGTGGCTCGTCGCAACTCCTCCTAGAACAATGAAACTCACCCTCGAAACAGTGGCAAGGGTTGCACTCGAGATAAAAATTTGACTTGTGCTTAATAAATCGGTCATGCACCCAACACGACTTGAAGCCAAAGCAGTTCAGCGTGCGACACTTTTCCAATCCGTGCATTGTGCATTGACAGATCTTCAGACAGTCGATCGCTTCAGACATTTGATCGATCAGCGGGATTTGGACCCAAGATCCCACTGGTATCAGCTGCTTCGACATTTCACCGAGAGAACAGGCTCGTAAACATTGATATGTTTTAGCGCCGTTCGGTTGAAGCGCGCAGAGCTGGTTTTCCGAGCAAGGATTGTGCTTGCACGGTGTCGTAATGTCGTCTTCGGGATGAATCACCGCTTCATCGTCCTGTGGGTCATCTAAGAAAGGTCTGAGCTGGACACACGGCGCATCCGATCTACTCGGCGACAGCTTGGCGCACAAAGTGGCCGCTGTGTGAGGTCCGGTAATCGCGGTCCAGTCTACACAGTTGGCCATCAACTCCAAACAGTCTTCACGACAGAGTCGCGTCTCGTGGATTCTAGTCTCGCAAGGTCGTATCTGTAGAAGACAAGCTGCCGCGCGTAGAGTCTCTACCGGACAGGAAGCAGCGGCGCGCACGCCTAATCCGCGAATTATGCCACCTCGAATCCAATAGTCTGCCTCCAACTTGGCTCTTTCGTCAGCCACAGATGTACACGTTCTGTCGCGATATAATACTTAAAATAAGATCAAATTTAATTGTTCAATTATTTTATTTTAATCACGTTTTGCATACCTGAACAAAGTGGTGGGTCTATCGTTAAACTGTGCGCAGTAAGACAATCCAGAACAACCCATTTCGCAAGGATCGTCTGCGTCTTCGAGACATCTTCTCAACTCACCCTCTAAACTGGACGAAAGACACTGCGTTTCTAACTGAGACCAAGCAGATTCCCAGTCAGCTTGGAAGGCTCGCAAACACAGATCCTTGCAAGAAGGTTTTGCCGCCTTTGTGCAGCATGTCAATTTTCCAGCGTTCAATGGTAAACGCACCGATTTCGATGAGCTTGATTTCAACAGACAACTCCACATGGGTGACTGCGGCAAAACGGGACTGCATTTTTCAGCCAGTTCGTCCATAATTTCTTGCTCGGTGGTTGCAGTGTGAAGAATTTTGCGACATGAGTCGAGACACACTGGATTCGTGGCTTCATCGCAACAGTGCAAATCTAAAGAAATAAAATTTATTTAAAATCACATTTCGAGAGATTAGATTTTATTTGGATCTCAATTCAACTAACGTTGCTTTGGATCATCGGCATACTTCACGTCGGGTATGTTCTTCAGACACTTGGGAATTTGATGGAAGCAACCTTTGCTACTGTACAGCTTCAGATTGGACTGTTTGCTGCCAGGCTTGTAAAAGATATTTTTGCAGATAGTTCTGCAGGTATCGTTGGAAACGTTACTACAACATCGCTCGGTCTCTTCGCGTTTCTCCAAACAGAAGAAGAACTCGGGCTCGTCGCTCGGCCGACAGGATTGATTCAAGTCGTCCGTGGAACCCGACACGGCGCAGGTCGTGCGACACGTGGGATTCTGAACAAGATGACAGCATCTCCGACCGATCCAATTCTCGTTTCTTTGGAGCTCTAAATCAGAATTCAAGTCAAACTCGATATTCATTGTCGCGCAATGAAGATAGGACAACGTAACGAACACTTACCATTCAACGTTGAATTCACGCAGGACCAGAAGTCCGTCTGAAAAAAAAAAGAATTCGAACGTGAAAAAGATATAAAAGAAAAGTTATGGAGAAAAAGAAGTGCTATAATTGAACGATCGACCGCAGGTCCCGGGATCATTTTTCATAAAGCGATTATTTGCGGGTGAGAAAAAACGCGGATTGTATTGCAGACATCCTGGCACCGTTTTAAGGTGCCTATTGTCAAAAGACTTCCGATCCAGATTCGAGCTGAATGAATGATACGAGCAGGGAGAGTCTTAGAAACGCGTAGATAGATCGTAACGACTCACCAGTCCCGTTGAACAAAAGTCCAAGAGACGCTGCGTGGCATTTTCTCTCGCTTCGATTTCGGCGCCTATAGTCACCAAGGATATCTATAAAAACAAAATTGCCATAAAAAATTACTTTTACATATGCGAGACAGAGTTGAAGATGTAAGTGTCATTTTCTTTAATGTTCATTTTGAACATCGCAATGATCCTAAATTCGAAATGCGAAGTGGCGCATTAGCAACCATTAAGAATCAAGGACACGAATGCAACACGCGGTCTCGGCGATTTCCTGTTGCCCGTCACTGAATGACAATCGTCCCCAGGGGCCAGATATTGTGCTTTCGCGCGTTTCGTCCTCATTCCGGATTCAATCTGTGTCGTATACGCGAGGACACACCGGATCTACTTGGTATGTTCATCACAACCGAGACTTACGACCATCCATCAACAAGCGGTGGGCCCTTGACGAGGCCCTTAGCGATAGGCCCAGTCAAAGATCATATACGACGAGTAAAGGTAAATTATATCAATTATACAAATTCGATATCATCTGTTCGGTATTTCTCGAATGGTAATTTTTCTAATTAAATTAGAATTTTAACTATACGAATTGATAAATCCGCGGTTTAAAATAATTTCACCACTTCTTTCCCAAGTTGTACTCTTATAAATGTTAAAAGCGAAAATGACGGAGAGCTGAGAAAACGACGTACGTATTTCCGTCGCGGTATATTCTGGGAGGAATGCGCAGCCGGGCCACGTCGTCACGTTAAAAAGGATGCATTTTCCATTCGCAAATTTTTTTTTTGCGCTAGCTTTTACGTCAGAAAGAAGCTTTTAAAGAAAACGAGCAGTTTCTTACTTAAATACAAAAATGATGTTGCAGTCTTCAAGTTTTTAATAATCTCTTTTTTTTTTAGATGAAAGAAAAACAATATTTTATATTTTATAAACTGTTTTTCTATTTTTGTGAAACTGACGCACAAAATGTTATACCATTTACAAAAATCAAAGATAAACACTTGAAAGCTTGTATATTCCCGATCAGATAAATCATTCTCGAGACGGTCGACGAGCCGAGATCAAAAGATATCGAAATAGAGCCGCGAGCTTTCGTAATTTGCCTTGTGCTCTCATTTGTGCCAAACAAAGCCACAAACGCGAAGTGTCGGTTAACTAATTAAATTGGTACAACCAACTGCAATAAAATTTAACGAGCTTTTTTAGACTCATTTTTTGACTTAATATAGAATATAATATCATATTGTGGTCAATATGAGAAAACTAATATACTTTAAAACTGTGTATATGTGTTAAAAAAACAGCTTCATAAGATGAGGAAGCAATAAAGATCGGTGCTAAAGGCGAATAAGAAGAGAACGGTTTTCGACGAAAGAGAGATGTCTTTCTCGTT
>QVOB01025008.1:0-21699 GCA_014839585.1 Pseudomyrmex concolor
CAGTATGTTAAGTTGAACATTTTTCTGACGGAAAAAGAACAAAAAAGAACCAATAAAGAAAAGAGAAATCGATAGAATCGGAAAAGAGAAAACCGACAGATTTGAGCACAGACCGATACGGAATTTCGACATACGTGCTCAGATCGAATAGCCAAAGATTAACGTCGCATAGCGACGTTAAACGAATTAAGGTACCCGTCGTCTTTCTTGGCGACTTTTTCACATACAATTGTTGCGATTGTTCGTGTCGCATAGAGTGAAGCGCCTCGACGGTCTGAGAATCACAATAGTTATTCCGTGCGCGCTCCTGCATATATTAAACCTTTAAAGATTCCGACTATATTTATTGCAGTGAAACTCTGCAGAAAAATGTTCTAGGAAAAATGTTCCGGAAAAAAATTTCACAAGTAGGGCAAATAACGTTGACTGTACTGTAATGCGATGCAACGTGCAGATAGACAGTTTAAAAAGATCGCCACACGGACGAGTGGCGATCTTTGTATACTTACAAACAATTGTACAGGAGAGAGTCGACGATTTTCACGGTGAAACATGTGGCACCGTTTAAACAATACCACTCCGCGTAATCCGGTGGACATGTGTACATGTGGAATGTTATATTCGGCCGATCCGTTGACGTTGGCGGCCTTGGTTTTGGTGTTGAGCGCGACGAGCAGGCTTCTGTATTGACAAATATATAAAAAACAGAAATTAAATTGAATGTTTGCACGTATTAACACACATCAATGATGATCATGTCTCTTTGCCTTCGCTAAATTGAAAATAATATATAAACAGAAATGAAATCGCTAATAAATAAACACAGAAAGAAACTTCTGCTGCAATTATCTACGCAAAGAGAGATCCGTTCTCACTATCTTTTTTTACGACTGAGAAGCGAATTACAAACATAAAGAAATATCCGCGTTACATTTTTAATACACACAAACATATTTCTTTTACATAGCATTTGCATGTAACTAAAATCTTGCAGTAAAACTCTGGAATTGGATTTTTTTTTTTTTATTACTTAGAAGATAGTTAAAAATGTTTACTTCAAAGCGGCGTTGTTACTTCTTATACTGTTATCACAAATAATGTTTTCATATTCATATTATCTATCTTCGTCCGTGTCTATTTCTGTTTTACATTTCTAGACAATGTAATAAATTGTTTTTTTAGACTCTTTTCTAGACGTAAAACCAACTGCTAATGATGTATGAAGCGTTTATTCCCATTATTGACACAAAACAGCAAGAAATGACGGGATGAATAGACGCTTTAGGAATTTTGTCGGCTTTTCCAGGCTCGTTGAACACAATGGATGGGTCACGTAGTATTTCCTTCTCGCTTTTTTACTCAGACCCTCGTCTTTTCTCGAACACGTAGTTATACGCGCGTCGGGTGGCAGCGACCACCCTGACGAAAAACGACGAGAGGGCGGGAAGGCGTGCATCTCGCAGGCGCGAGACTGTACACAAAGCTGCAAAGTACGGCAGAGGCGGCAAAGGTTGCATCTGTCCCGCGCGTGCCTACTGTCTGTCACCTGTTGTAATTTTACAATCTGCCGTTTCTCCGCGTTTTCTGAGCAACGTTCGCGCTCTGTTCTTCTAATCTACTTAGCAGGCGTAGTACTTTACTTTTCTTATCTCTTCATCTTATCGATATCTTTTTTCTTATTACATATATATGTACGTATATATGTATATATGTAGCATATATGTATATGTAGCAAAATGAATCTTTAGCACACATTTCAAATGCATATATCTCAGTGGTGAATGATCTTTACATAGGAAGTGTAGACGACACGAGTTTATTATCTCGACGGTTTTTTTGTTGAGAGAAGTAAAACGTGAACGTGTAATTGTCGTCTAGCATGAGCCGTGTATAAAATAAGCGCTTTGTCGCGAGAACTTCACTTGACACGACGATTGCATTTCGTATAATACTTTTTGTTGTAAAAAAAAGAAAAAAAATGTACACAATTCTAACACAATGAGCGTAATAAGTAGGAACGAAAACGACACGGATGACCGATTCAGCGTTTATAACAAAAAACCAAAAAGAAAAAAACCAATAATTTATTCTTGATTGCGATCCTTTTCTCTCCCTCTCTCTTTAAGTATACATATATAATATATTAAGTATTATAATACAGATATATAAAAGTTGTGTATTTTTCTTTAAAGTGTCGCAACATGTACTTATGTAAGTACAATAAATGTAAGTATATGTAATACCAACCTGCTACACCCAAGAAGGTGTAGGAAAGAAGCAGTAGCGCGAAGTAGGGTGGAATTTTGCATCCTCTCGTCATAGCAGTGGTGATCGAAGGGTTGGTAATGGTAGTAGCGGTATTAGTCACTGTAGCGGGTGAAGTTCGTACAAGAGGATGGACAGTCGTTGTCTCGGTTCGATGGATTTCGACGTGGTCAATGTCGACTCGAGCGTTAACGTCGCTGCTGCTCCTGCAGGACCGTCCATCGTAAAGTCGCTGACGAAGACAAGGATGGAAACGTTCGAGACACGTTTCGCTGTCATTGTTGTCGTCCTTGTTTTTATTTTCGTTGTCATCATAGATGTCGTTGCTGTTTCTGCCGTCATCGGTGTCCCTTCGATACCGTCGACGAGACGACAGATGATGATGACTACGATGGTGATGAAGATGGTGTAGATGAGGTGATGAGGAATAGTAAATGTTGGTAAGACTTTTGTCGTCACAGCAGACTTCACTCGTCGCCGCTGGTGAGCTAATCTTTTCGAGTCCTATGCCTCCCACCTCATATTCACTATCGTTAATTTCTCCTTCTTGCGTTTCCTCGGCGGTCCGGACTCCGCCACCTGGGCCCGAACTCCGGCGCACGTGCCGCCGCTTCCCTGAAACCAGATACCCGGCCAGTCGTTTATAGTGTGTTTTATCTTGGGTGAAGACTACGAGATCTACCGAGCAAAGCACCGGGCCTACCAGGCAGAAACCACTAATGTCAGTCAGCCAGGCAAGGATGGCTGGTCGGAGAGAACGGCCGCTATGCTGTAGGACATCCGGCCGGATTTCATTTTCAATATATTATACATAGATATATAAAGCGGCGCTCTTTTCGATCTCTCCGATCGCTTGCTGCGTCATTCTTACAGACGGGGGCGTTTATATTTTTTCACATGTCAAGTTGTATCAATAATGCCTTAAGAATATCTTAACAAATGAAAGGTACAACTTCTCATGTGTGCATTAACGTATCATCTTTATCTTCCAAGAGAGACGAGGAAGAATAATAAAAAAAAAAAAAAAAAAACATCAATCACATCTTTCAATTATTTTCACTATATTATTACAAGTAAAATCTTGTGTGCATGTACAAAATTGTTTCCAAATCAATAAAACAAACAAATTTGTTCTAATAATAAACTCGAAGTGATTGCTATTGTAAACGCAGCATATAGTGAGTTTTATTTTTATAGTTTTTATTTGAAAACTGTAAAGTTTGATTAACGTGTTACGCGATAATTCTTTCGCTTTTCTTTTCTTTTCTAAAGCTGTTTTCTGTCTATAATAATCAATAATATTCTTCGTTTCTTTTCGTGTCGAAAAAAATGTGTCAGCAGATAGTTTTATTAAAATAATCACTTAATTAATAGTTAACTATATATTTCCTGTGTTCACAGTTTGTTAATAAGAAGTTCTAATTATGTTTTTTCTTTATAATATCTGGATGTTTTTCGCGAATTAAGTCCAGACGATATATGCAACAATATATGAGAATGTAACAATATATGAGAATTAGGAAGCTAAGGCAATGCCAATACTTGCGGCAACGCGCACTTTTTCTTGCGAGAAATCTTATCGCTCGTCATGATTCTCTCGTGATTCATACGCGCTTTTAATTTATCCGACCGGCGGACTGTGTAGAAATCACTGGTGTCGACACTTTTCACATGTCCTTCGAGATCCGATACCAGATCGAGAGCGATCGCGAGACGTCCTGACACACACCGGATACATTACAAATACGGTATCGAACTTCATTGAACTCCGCTAAAGTGAAAGAATTGCTTTCAGTAAAATTGATTTCTCCTCTCTCGTGTTGACACCGAATTGTTCGCAAACTTATTATCTTTTTTTGCGTTGATATAAATAAATATATAATTCAATCTCTGCTTATTATTTATATATTGTATGATTTTAAACAATATACGTGTATAAAAGAAAACAAGTATATAAAGTTCTCATATTATCTAACTAGCAGAGAAATAAGAGCCAAATGTTGAATGTACGTGCGCGAAATATATTTTTTTGAAAACTTAGTAATTCAAATTGAATTCGATTCGAAAATTCAGCTCAGACACTTAATTTGGATCTTGTATATATAAAACAACCTCTTTTACCCTCATATATAAAAACAAAAACTATATATGAAACATATACGAAATTAATATATGAGAGAAATCTAATTAATCTCATCACACACATGTTGCGGTGCTGTAATAAATTTGATGTGTGTGTTATAACGGATTGCAAAGGGGATGGTGGAAGAAGAGAAGCGAACTTGCCGCGTGCCGGCCGAGACACGGTCGCCTCGTAAGTGAACGTTGCGAAAAGCAGGTAATGGCGTTGAAGTGCGTTCGGCAGCTGCTCGCTATGAATACCGTCATGAATACTCGACGTGGACGAGGTGGACATGTGTGATCCCGTTCGTCTCCTTTAAACTCGTCGTATGCCCCGCCTATAAGTGCTCCAAGTTCTCTATCAAGTATAGGAAAGATACGTCCTGCTCTAGTCCAGCGTATATTATATTATCGAGAGCACGTTGCTTTTTTTATCCGTGTAGCATCAATCAGTTCCCCTTTTTATTCCTTTCTCGTCTCTGTATTCGTTTCGTTTACCCTTCTTTAACAGAATGAGAATAAGAAAGAAAGAAAGAAAGAGTGGAAGCAGAAAAATTATCTGCCCAAACATCTTGTTTTGCCGGAAAAATTATCTTTTAATTCTTATAAAGAAAAAAAGTGACAATTAGTATTTATCACAATGTTGGCCATGGATTTATTGGCCACCTGAGAGAACAGAACGCATGTTTGATATCTTCGCCACTTTCCCATCTCTACTTTGCCTCTTTAGAAGATTTATTCGATCGTGCAGAAATCTCACGCTTTCGAGAAACTCGCGCGAGATTTTATAACTTTGAAATCGAAAAGATAGAAACAGAGTATGTATAATATATATTACACGGCAAGAGCAACAAGATTGTTCTTTTTGCGTCAACGTAACATATTCGAACTTATGAATTTCCGTGTTTAGACGAGACGCAGCTGGTAGCGGCAGACCGGTCTCGCTAGTATTGGGAGACCCTTCTGTTCGGAAAATTTCCGCTCTCCCCTTCTTTCTTCTTCATCTGTCAGTAGCTGCAGCTTTCAAAGGACACGTGACTAAGCACGCCCAAGATTTCACATACACATGCACCCGTAAAGGTTTTGGATATGCATACATATGGATATATGTATAAAAACTTTATATAATTTATATAATTAACTATAAAATTAACTATTTCACTATATATAATTTACACACATACACACATAATGACAACTCTATTATGTTTAAGAGATATATATACCCGATACAGTGATTTAATAACACTAACGAGATTAAGAGCAAAATGGAAAGAGGAAGAGAAGAGACGTCACACTATCTCTAAATTATCCTCATTAAACAGAACATTATTATACTTGTATTTAAAGACGTTATCATTACAAGGTTTTGATGTATTGTTGTGAAGTTTTATAATTAATTATCTCTCTTGTGCTATATCTTTTTCGTTACCGAGCTTGCATTCAGATTTCGCGGGATTTCAGAATAAGTTTACAAAAATGTTAAAAATATGTATACGTATCTATAAACGTAAAAATCAACGCTTGTCAAAAAAATAATAATTTACCATTGACCCGAGACTGCGAACTCTCGTACATAAACGTGTCAGCGAGATACGTCGAGAAGCATGATCAATTAGAATACAACCTAAATTCCAGACGATTTGCGATTCGAGTTAAGAATTATTATTTCACCGAGTCAAAACGGCAAGAAACTTCAACCTTAAGATGCGACACTGTCGGCAGGGAAATGGCCAATTATTAGGAAGAACGTGGGTTGTAGTTACAGTCGCGCTAGCCTCTAGGGCTAACGTGCGTTTCGTCTCGCTAAAAATCGTCTACTTCTGGTAATCATACCGGTAATAGAAAGAACGTTTTCTCTTTGAAGAAAAAAACGCACTCGTAACATAATATCGTACACGCGTTTTTTGTTTTTTATTTATTTTACGTAAAGCTACTCTCGTTTCAGCCATACTGAATTATCACGACAGAAACGAGAAATTTTGTCGTTCTCGATTTACAAGTGAATCAATTTTTACACACGTTCGAAAGCATAATTGATTTGATCGAATCCGCTAATAATCTTTCTATTATGCTACATATACATATAATGTAGTTATGTTTATAATTTGGTAGAACATGTTTGTATTGCAATTTAATAAAATGCAATGAAAACTCAAAGAAAGCTACTAAATTAGTGGAAATGTATTTAGCGATGTTATTCATGCTCGCGCGATTGCGCCAAAGTTGGTCACTATGTAGTTAATTACTTCCGGATTTCACTGTATTCTCACGCAAATGGTTTTACGTATCGGCACACACTGTTAAATCTGAAAATGAAGAGCGTGCTATTCGAATCAAATCAGACAAAAATTTGAAAAGCTTTACACTCGCAAAACCATTGCTACTACCTGTGTATCATAGAAATAGTAATATAAAAGATGTTAATGTTGAAATATATGTATTTATTATATGTAATTATATTTATATGTTTAAAATACCATGACTTGTCTCTATATAATTGTTAATCATTCTCTTCATCAAGATACGTAGAATCGTTAGTTGTGTATCATATTCAATACTTTTATCTTATTTGTTCGTAGTATTTTATAAAAAAAAAAAAAAAAAATGTTTAGTTCGATAAGATATACTCGACTATGTAAACCTGTAGAAAGGCGAAACGCGCTGTGTTTAAAAGCTATCATACAAAATCACGTTAATGCTACTATAGAGTGATCTAGTATATATTTTTTTATTTTATAAATCAAAAATATCGTCAAAAAAGTCTGATCGTGTGAATAATACTCATAAAATTAGCATTGCTAGTAATTTTTTGATAACATTAAAACGAAATTCGCATGGAGTAAAATTTCACCCATGATAGCTTGTAAGAATTAAAATCAAGTGTATTCGATTTTTTAAGAACGTTACTCGATTCACAGGTAAGAATATTTTTTTTTTTCCACTTATTTCTCGCGCGCGCCAGTTTGCAGTTTACGGTAATCTCTCAGTTTCCTTCTTTTCTCTAAAATATGTATTTGCCACACTGTAATAATATATTGTAATATGCAACATGGATCTGGAGCAGCCGACTTGACGCGATGAGCTACGCGAACTGAGTTAGCAGCCGGCACATGGCCGGTCCGCATCATGCTTTTCGATGCCGCAGATGGTTCCTCCTGTGCGCGATTATGGTTTTTTTTGTCATGTCGTGCCGCACGCGTGCTGGCAGCTATATACGTATACGCTTCTCGATCGTTTTTCGTCACACAAAGTTGATCAGTCTGCGAAAATGCTCCGCAGTGACATCACCGTCCTGTCATTTACGTTCTGCAATGTGCAGCATGGCAGCGCTTCACCCTGCTGCCATTCGTCGGCTATCTTGACGTAACCCGTAATCGAGCGTTCTTGCCATATTGCAATTTGTGAAATCGCGCGTAATGTTCTATATGAATATAATTTATATTGGGACAAAAAATATGGGATTGACCTCCGAGTAGTTTTAAATGCGGATGCTAAAGACCGCTATTTATTCCTTTTATCCTACAATAATATAGATTTTCAATTGATTGATATGTACATAATAGTAAAATTTACTCTATATGTGTACACGGCAAAATAGCATATTTGTTTTTTCAGCTTCCGACTTCTGTAATGTTTTTTTCGAGAGTAAAGATTGCTTTCTATCTGATCGTTATAAACAAGCGCCCCAACTTTACCATTAAAAGAAATCCGATATTACGCGACAAATATTCTCAAAGAAATAGCAAGTATTTTTGCGACAAAGTTGAATTTAATTATTCGTAGTAGGGATGTGTGTGCTAAGGTAATTCGGGTCGTTAAGTCCACCCGGCGCGCGATTAACACGCAATCCGCTAATCTAAGGGTTAAACCTCTCAAGACTATTCGATTTCGAGCGTTCTATTCTTTAAACATGTAGGACCACAGTGGCGGAATTCTTTTTATCAACTATGAAGAATTCTTGGTCCTCTTTGAAGAAGCAGGGACTTTTTAATCGCAACTACATGGAAAGTTTTCACTATCGGAGTGCTAATCTCACACACGCGAAAGAAGCTAAAAAATAGATATATATTATGAGAAATAGATATACATTATGAAATTAAATAAATAGATATGTATTACAAGATTTTTCATTTGTTGTTGCATTCACTACTGTTACATAGCGGGGAATAAAAGGACAAAATAGTTGACAAATAAGGGTCGTATTATAAAGATTAATATGGGTAAAAAATTTGGAGTAAAAAAAATTAGCAGATACACGTGAAAGAAAGAATGAACAAGACGTGCCGATTCGGTTGGTTTCTTAAGGAAAAGAGTAAAGAGAAACAGGGGGTGGTCTCTCGCCGGGTTCTGTGCTACACCATAAAACACCTGGCTTTTCTACGTCTGTCTTTATGCTCTCGCCCTCGTATCGTCACGTGCCTTCCGAGCTTTGTCGTGTCCCAAACTGGCCCCCTTCTGCGAGCTCTCTCTTTCTCTCTCTTTCTCGGCCTCACGTCGGTGTCAAAAAACCCCATAGTTTGGCTTTATTTTGTATGCGCCGCAACGAATCCAATATCTATATATTCGACAGTGCCAGTCCATTAACGTTTCGTGCCGAACCGGACCAAACGTGTGAACGCGTTTAACGTGTACCATCAGTGGTACCTGTGACATGGAAAATGGTAATCTGCTTGACGAAATAAATACTGCCGAGGAAAATCGGTCTTTCATAAAACTGCCAAATATTTTCCGCTCATTTCGCTACAAATCTATTAGCATTTCTTACGGAATGAAAAAAAATTGTAACAGGTTATTAGTAGAAAACTCGAGTTTCATAATTATCAGGTTTACAAAATTAATTGTCGCAGAGAGTGCGGAACGGAAAAAGAAAGTTACAAAATCGAGAAAATTCGATTCCGACGAAGTGACAATAAAGAGATTCGACTGTAATATTGGAGATAAATTAATTGTTCCTCGATTAAAAAACTCAGTAATTCCTCGAGCGATAACATATAGTCATGATGTGTGTGAATATTTTTGAACGCGATTCAAACTGTCGCAAAGTAACTTTATATGCGAGAAGACATTCTTGTGTGTAACAGACTGTACGTACACAACAATTCGTGTACTATTTACTATCGGGGACGCGCAGCTTCAGACTGCGTGTAAAATTTCAGACGATCGTTCGCGCACATGTAACACTATAGTCAACTAGTCAATGTTCTCGTTTACGTTTCTCCCTTTGTCTCACGGTGATTGAAAATGTCGACTTAACTCACAACATTGTGAAAGGAAAATACATACATATAATTTATTACGCTTTCAATACTTTTAAATGGTTTTAACTTTTTTGAAATAAAATATTTTATACAAATATAAGTAAATTTATAACATGTATACATATATAAAGCTTTTTGTAAGTATATCTGATTTAAAGTCGACTATTAGAAGAAAGTCAAGTTTGTAAGTCAGTTGCTTCATTCAGTCAAACAGACTCAAATTTTTCTCATTTCTAATCATTTTAATTATGTAACAGATTATGTGATATATATAATACTATTAATTTGTGGAGTTCAAAAAGCTCAGTTATAAATTTGTTTTTTGAACTCACATAAAATCTCACAAATTCTCACAAGTTGAAATAGCAATCGCTTAAGTGTTCCGGGCGTTGCACGTAAACAAACTAATAATTTGCGTGATGTGTAATCAAATAAATAAGCACGGTTTTTGACTTTAGCGCTTTGTTTAATAAACGTTAATGAATCAATAAAATTGTCGCGATTGAGAAACGCAATTAATCTCACGTTCTAATTGTAAAACTTTCACTGACAATATGCAAGTTTCAACGAACTTGTCCGGCATTTCAAACGCTTTACTTTATCTTCTCTCATGACAAATGTAAATCTTTTGCCCACATATTTCTTAATTTGTTTTTTTTTTCTATATATATTTTTTACCCTCCCTTACATCTAAAGTCTCTATTTTAGCGGATGTTCGAGAAGGAAGAATGTTTAACATTCTCTGTTTATCATTCGTAGAAAACAAACGAGAATAATCGATATTACGAGAATAACGAGAACTTATCGTTACAAATTTTGTGAGAATTGCGGAACAAGTGTTAGGATAATCGATGAGTCAAACCGCGGATATCATGAATATCCGGAGAGGTGACGAGAGTGGAAATAAAAAGTTATCGCGCTAGACAAGCTCTTAGCGGCATCGTCGTCTAACGCACGTCGTCTTGCTCTTCTTATTCTGTCTACGTTGCTCGCCATACGTACTTACGGTACGTACATAAGTTTACATTTAACAGCGTGCCATAGATTGTAAGCTACATGTAACACGCCTCTGGACAGTTTCGTAATTTGCGATACTATTTAACGATGTGTTTCTAAATGTTCTTTGAATCTATGATCACTTACAATCGATTTGCCGAATGCAGTTATTGATGAAAAAAAAAAAAAATTAAAATTAAAAAAATAAAACAAGATAAAAAAAATAATGATAAGCGTGGTCACGTAGTTTTGCAATATGTGTCTATATACTTTTGTAATAATGCGACGCAATGTCATAATGCTAATGAGTGCTATTCCACTCGCAAGTAAACCAGCACCCGAGTGGATTATTTTACTATGTGATTTTTTTTTCAAGAAATGATAAGGTTTCAATTTTATATATAGGAAAAATAAGCCAAACACGTTTTTTTTGTAATAATTTGTAGACACGTATTGTATGTATATGAATAGATACAAGAAATTATAACAGAGCAAAAGAAAGATTCGGCGTACACAAAATTAGAAAACAAATCTCTTCGTTTCTCGTGCAGAAGCGAAAATACCGTATCTCTCGCGTTTCGTCTGGTCTCGAGCGGAAATAATGTTTGATGCGTCAAACTGTCGCGACACGACTATGCGCCTCACCGACAAAAATTCGCGGCTGGTGCGAATGCAGATGTGCAATAACTGTGTCTTGTACTAACCTGAAAGTCTGTCGATGTAACGTTGCATGCCCGTACTGGAGGATACGTAGTGAAGCGCTGATCTAACAACTAGGATCCCATCGGCGATCTGCATTTTCGTGTTTTTCTCCCGCTTTTTCTCGGATTCTCCGTACTGTTTCACTCTCTTTTCTAAACTTCTCTTTCTCTCTCACTCTTTATCTGTTTTACCGTCTTCGTCTCTTAAGCGCGCACGAATCAGATGGAACGCACGTCGAAGCGAGATGGAGTGACTGGTACCGCAGTAGGGGGGGGAGTTGGGGGATGCGGGTTGACGCGGTTATTCAGTCTAACCTAATCTTTCTCGTTCGTCTCCTCCTATTCCTATTATTCCACATGCATCTCCACCACCTCCTTTCTTCCTCCACCACCTCCACCACCACCTCCTCCTCCTCCACCACCACCTCCTCCTCCTCTTCTTCTTCTTCTTCTTCTGTCACCGCCACCGCTGCTGTCGCTTCTTCCTCCTCCACCACCTCCTTCTTCTTCCTCTTCTTCTCCTCCACCACCTCCACCAAGATTCACCACGTCCGCCGCCGTCGTCGCCACCACTTCCTTCTCCCCTTCTTTTTCCTCCACCACCTTCACCGTGTGAAAGACACACACAGAAAGATTCGTAACCGATTGCTTCAGTCTATGGCATACACGGGACTCTCCATTCTATTTCAAAGAAATCTTTCAGTTTCCAGTTCGATTTACTTCGACGGTCAGCTAGTCAGATCGTCGTTGACGTATCACGCGTGATACGCGTATGTCGCGCTAGTGAAAACTCCGTTAACGAACGAGGAGAAATGAGCGGTCGCGGTCGCGCGCTCGCGGCGCGAGCGCGAGAGTGAGAAGAAGGCGCGGCGCGCCGTGTTCACCTAAGTTGAGCCGCTAGTCAACTACATGTGTATGTAGTCGGACGGAGACAACACGAGTCGGGTAGACGCGCCGACGGAAGCTGTCTGGCTCTTTCGCGTACTGTATTTGTGTGTGTATGTGTGTTTATATGTATATATATATATATACTGACACACGTTTACACATACATTCACTACGGCACGTGCACTCACTTGTCTCACTGACGTCTCGTTTTACCAATTACTTATCAATATAGTCCGCAACGTTAAAGAGATCATGCAAACACGTACTGTTACTCCCGAATAGTGTGCCTGTCTCTGCGTAAGAGCTTGCTTTTTTTCTTCCCTCTCTTTCTCTCGCTTTCCCTCTGTCACATTGAGATACGTTGTAACCAATACGGATGTATATTCATCCAGTCTATTCCTTCGATATCTATTCTCTCTCCTCACTTTGTATTACTTAGCCGCTCGCAGCAATCACTTTTCTCTTGCGCGCTTCCTGGAACTCGGGTGTGTGAACAACTTGGTTTCAAATAGACGAAACTATACACACATTCGTATATACGCGTCCAGAGCACTGAGAGAACTGTATTCGCTCGATACCTCTCGATCACCCAGCAACGCGCTATCGTGGTAAGCGAGTGTATTGTTGTAATATTGTCATAATTATCTCAGTCGTGATGATCGTATCCGTCCTGGGAACGCTTGTTATTGATAACGTTGTCATATGTATCATCGTGGTAGTTAGTGTCACGATTTTACCTCTGAATTTTCAACGTCATGAACTCAATTGAGTCTGTGCGGATGATTGTACGCGAATCGTAACACGATCCAAAACAGATCCGACGTGCACTGTCAAACGCCAAACCACAACCAACCAGACCGATCCACACCGACTAAATTGGACTAAGCAGTCGAGCTCGGTCGAACCGAATGGTGCCGAATGGCCACTGTATCTAGTTCGTGAGACAAACCTCCTCACTCACGATCAGATGAAAACACTTCTCCCCTCCCCATCAGGAGACACTTGCGCACGCATTCAATAAAGCAGCGGAACATCACTCAAGTAGACTCGCATCAGTCAACAAACGTGATTCGCTCCAGTCACTTTCTCCTTTCCTTTTATCCTAACGATAGGTTCCACTTGGCGCTCGCAACAATCGCGCATGTCGCGTCCACAATGTCCAATCGCACTGGTCATATTTGAGAAATTGAATTCATTAATTACGATTATTATGTATATAATGCTCACCTTTTCAATTGCACTTCAAAAGTATCATACAAAATACAAAGATTCTCATTACCTTCTCATTAAATTAGATGTGTGAGAGCAAGGCCTAAGTAAGCTACATATTCGAGAATGTTTTCTGTCTAATGATTTGCTTTTGTATTTTACTTTCTTATTGTTTTTTGTGTGTTATGGTCTTTGAGCGCTCAGTTCTGTTGAACGCGGCCAGTGTGCGCCACAATCCACTTGTATACATATGCTTCACGCTAAACACATCCATTTAAAAGTCATTACCGATCATTACGATTATAACAGTAGTTACTAGTTTTGTATGTGAATACTGCGTACGTCGTGACACTTTTTCCAGCACAAATTTCTTTGTTATTTTCGATTGCTTATTGATTATTTGCAGCATTTGGAACACATCCGTATTCCAAACTTTTGTGTGATTTGTTTCTATTTTTGTCATTTTTATTTTACTTTCTTCGCACGCCATAATAAACAATGTCTACGAAATCCACAGTGGATTTACGAACAGAACTGGCCGAGTTAGTAAAACGTAAAGCCGAAATCGCAGTAAGTGTGAATGAATATATGTAGTAAATTTTGTTATGACAGCATCAAAACATGAACATATGATATGTATTATATATTTACATAACAAATCTGCATACACGTACATACGCATGCACACACACACACATACACACACATATTGTCTTTAACAATAAAACAAGACTTCTAAACAGTTATAATTAGATGTGCATATAATGATCAACTATATATATTTGTGCTACTCAGAAAGATAAAGATGGACTCACTATTTAATAAATAATTATTAAAAATTTAAAATGGGTTCTGAAACAATGTAGAACTTGTTTCTCAGATATTTTTCCTTATTATATCTAAATATATGCTGTTTTTAAATCATCAAATTACAAATATAGAATAAAAGAAAGAAAAAACAAAACGTATAGTACCAACCAATGTTTACAAAACATAATGTTTGCAGGATACATTAGCTGGTTTAGAACGTCAAATATATGCCTTTGAAGGAAGTTATTTAGAGGATACACAAGTATATGGAAACATAATAAGAGGTTGGGATAGATATTTAGCAAGCAACAAAACTACTAACAGTAAAGCTGATAAACGCAATAGAAAATTTAAAGAAGCTGAGAGATTATTTTCTAAGTCATCTATTACATCCATGGCAGTAAGTAAATATATTTCTGTATGAACCATTTTATTTTTATCAATATACTTTTTAATATATAGTTTTATGCACAAATTCACATATATTATAAATTACATCTGTATTTTACTTATTATTTTCATCTTTTTTATGAATAACATTTCACTTATCTGATATAGAATTTTTTTAATTCATTTTTTATAGAGTGTGTGTGTGTGTGTTATTTGTCATTTTGTGTTACAGGCTGTTACAGGACTTGTAGAAAATACACAAGAAAAAAGTAAGGATCTTAATGGATATTCATGATCTATTTAGAAAAATAATATTCTTGTATTTTTTATACATCTTTGTTTATTCATATTTTTCTGTAGAAATAATAGCAATATTATGAGTGCATAAGTAGTTGTCTTTTTATTTTTAATTGTGATGTTTTATATTGTGTTATATATTTAAGTAGAATGTGTTTGCACTACTGTCTTTTTATTTGGATTGCTTTATCTTAATAAAATTTATACTAGTTGCATCTACTATATAGTGTATACATATATGCACACACATATACAAAGCACACACGCACACAGAAGAGACAAAATGAGTGAGTATAGTATTATTAAAAAGTGGTTCACAACGTTGCTTATAGCACACTTGCCAAACTATATAAATTAAAAATTCCTATTCAACATCACACACACATACAATCGACTCAATTTTTTCAGAGTAAAACAAAATTGCTATTATTGAGGCATTTAACTTGATTTATCATAAGTAAGATAGTTTTTCTTTCTACATTTGGTTTTTTATTGATTTCTATGTAAATAATTTCGCATGTATCTTCAGATGTGTGATCATGGTGATTTAAAAATACTATTGATATAAAGTTTCATATAAGTATATGGTATTGTAACAATGAAATAGTATAAAAAAACAAATAAATATATAATAAAATATATAATAATATATAATAAAAAAAGAATTATTTTTATGCAAATAAAAATTTGATTAAACGATGTAAAAAAGATTTTATTTACTCTGCACACGTGCGTGCGTATGAGAAGGGAGCGCACACGCATGAGTATAGTTTGAGACAAACTTTTGGTTTTAATATCCACTTATGCATTTATATCATGATACTTGCAGTAAATTGTATTTATTGTTGCTTTCTTCTTTATTTATATATATTTTTTGTATCGTTAACACAATCCGTTCCGCTTCCAGTTGAACGATACAGCGAGTCGGAGTCTCAGATTGGAAATAGTGGCAGCGAAGACAATTGCAACTTTGGCAATTCAAATGCAATCCCTTCCGGCAATAATAATAAAGAAACTAGCGGAAAAAATCATACTTCTGTTCAAACAGGATATGTTCAAAATAATAGCACTATTAATAGTTCGGATAATACTTCAATTCAATTTACAAATGGATCAATGACTAATGGCAACTTAGAACATGTTGCTACACCTATCAAAGAATCTCATAATAATAGCAAAGACCCTAATAAGACTAAATCTACAAATAGTGCAAAAAAAAATAGTACTAAAAGATCTAGAAATAGGTAGAATTGTTCTCACACATATATCTGTGATGCTCATATAAGTAAAAATTTTGATTTTCATATATTTTATATAAATGAAAGCAAAATTTTGTTTATATTTGTTTCTTATATAGATGACTCGTTCAAGTATAATATCATGATGTGTAATATCAAGATGTTAGTTTTACGAGTAATAGAACAAAACGTTGCCATTAAAATAATGTGTGCACGTGTGTATACATGAATATATATATGTATACACACGTTCATACACATGTTATCTCTGTCTCTTACTAAAAATAAATTAATTTTCTTATGGTATGTGTGTACACGCGTATATGTATACATTGATATTCCACGTAATATAAAATAATGCGCTATATCTACTTGTAGTACTACTAAGTTTTTGAAGCATAAAATTTTTAAAAAGTTAATTTTCAATTTTCTAAAACAATTTATGTACTAGAAAAAGAATAATAAGTAATGCTCATATTAAAAAAAATTGCAAAATACTTTAAGAAAAATTATATTCTTTTAACAATACTTAGTATTGAAGAATATTTAACACCTACACCTAAATTGATGTTATAAAAATATATATAAATAGAATAACTAACACAGTAATTTTGATTTTATATATATATTCCCCAAAAATTTCTGACCACTCACAAAAATAGATAAATTTTGTGCGAAATTATAATTTAGACAGATAAAAGACTCAAGTGTATTTTTAATTATTCTTTTCTCGCTTGTGATTTGTCAATTCACTTACTGTTTAAATTTTTTCGTGTTTCTCAGCTTTCATATATCATCCAACCGTCGGATTACAAGGATTAGCGTTATGCCAATTGAACTGTAGCCGGGTTGACTGTACACTTGTTGTCAGCCTGGTCACGCCTGGTCAGCCAATTTCTCATTATTTTGTAATTGAACTGTGTCGCACTGTCACCGACTAAGTGAGCAATACGGAAACCGTAAATAAGATATTTAAATGACACACAATATTCTTTTTATAGATTTACTAAAAAAGTTTCCTGGTTCTTGTAGAAAGAAAACATACATATAGGACAAAAATTATATTATAAAACATTAATATTTTCAGATTTATTTTGTAGATCTTTTATACAAGATGAATTATGCGATACTGCTGGCGTTAGATGCAATTCTTGGCCATAAGTCTGCACATTCTTTTGCTACAGGTCCCGTAATAGCTGATCCTTTCATTTCACCTTTATTGTTAACAATTACACCTGCATTGTCCTCAAAATATATAAATGTACCGTCCTTTCTATGAAATGGTTTTCGTTGTCGTATAACCACTGCAGGCATCACTGTGACAATATATAACAATTTTATTTAAAAGTTTGATAATAACTAATGTCAACAATAGAAAAAAGCCCCCCCAAAAATAATACAAATTAATATTTTAAGCTTATTTACCTTTTTTCCTAAGTTCAGGTTTTCCTTTCTTTACAGTGGCAACAATCATATCACCAGATCCCGCTGCTGGTAAGCGGTTCAACCGGCCTTTGATACCTTGTACCGCAATAACATATAAATTCTTGGCACCTAAAAAATCAGTTGTTCTATCATAGAATTCCATATTATTAACAATATATATATCATCTTATTAAAACAATCAAGGTATAAAGCATATGAAAAGATAAAAAATTTATATATGTAACAATTAGTGATAAAGAAGAATAAGAATCTTCAGACTCTGAAGTCTTTTAAACTAAGCAATGAAATAATTTGGTCATAAAGAGCCATTTGCAGGATGTTATGCAGAGAATGTGCTTATATATATATATATATATATATATGTAAGCACATTCTCTGCATAACATCCTGCAAATGGCTCTTATATATATATGTAAGCACATTCTCTGCATAACATCCTGCAAATGGCTCTTTATGACCGAATTATTTCATTGCTTAGTTTAAATATGTAATTTATTCTTTGTATCTGATAGAATAGTTTTTAATCAAATTATTTAATCTAATTTCCTATCACAAAATTGATTAAATTTTGCACATCCAATATCTTGTTAAGTGATAAGAGCACAATATTGCACATTTTATTTAAGATGCATTCTCTGATATTTATATCTAATACTGAAAGTGTCTAGATTTCACAAATGAATCATAGATTTTCATGACTTAATATAGAATGTATCCTTAAGTTATCTATGTCTAAGACATTTACTATTTCATTTGTTAAATGATCAAAATAAAAAAAAAATGCTTTTTAAATATAATTCTACTGTTAGTTCACAAACTGCCAATATAACAGAAAAACTTGCAAGACACAACTTGACTGGAAATAACACAATATACCATGTGCAGTCACGTTGCATGAAAGCTCTTTAAGGTTAAGTACTGTATAAAGTGTAATTATTTTTAACTCACCAGTATTATCGGCACAATTAATAACTGCACCAACTGGTAGACCAAGAGATATCCTGAATTTGGCTCCCGCGGAACCACCACGTCCTTAATAAATAAAAAAAATTGATTAGAAATACTACTTTAAGAAACATTGATCTGTTATTCCACACATTTGTCATAAATAAAATAACGTTTCGTCGTGTCATGTAACACGAATATATCTTTCTTTTGTTATTGTCTTAATAATAATCGATGCGTTATTTCGACGGTGAATTTCTTTGATTTTCTTCGCAACATCAACTCACCTCGTTTAGACATCTTCAAAAAAAGAGGTGTAACAACGTTGCTGTCGCTAGTGTCTATAGACGTAATACAGAACGCATAGGGAAAGAAGAGCGGGTAAAGTGAGATAGCGTTGCGCGCGAGATTGGCGGAACATTCGCTGGTAGCCAATGGCTGTAGAGCGGAAGCTTTTTAATAGGAGAGATACGCAAAACTGGCGAAATTCCGTTCATCAGGTTTCTCTTTTCTATTTTCAGTGTAGTAGAAGCAGTTTTGAGATAGTTCTCTCAAGCTTTATGATTCTCTCACTCTCACAGCACATAATTGAAAGAGAAATCTTTATCTTAAAACTATATATAGACTATTTAATTATAAAGCCGAGAGCACACTGAAAAAACTGGAACAGCAAGCGAATTGACCAACCACAAGCGAGCTTTGGAGAAAACGTTCTAGAAAATAATAGTTTACAACAGCGCGAGAAATAAAGAATTCTGCTGTTAATGTCATAACTATACGTGTAACAAATTTGACAAATTCACTGCAAGTATAACATTTTGTATTTAGTATATATTTCATTCTTTTAATTTTATTATATATAGAAAGCTTATATTTATATTTATAGAACATTATATAATTCTTAAAAAAGGATTTAGTAACTTGAAAACTACAAATATAAGAGGTACAATTATAATTTATAAATTTACATTTACAAGGCTTATGTCGTATAATATAATTTTTAATATTAAAATAAACTTATACACATAACGCTATATGTAGAAGTTTAGCGGATCATAATGTATCTTGTAATCCACATAGGAACTGGCAAGAAGATCATTATTGCAGTAATTCTTCTTGGCAGTCTCTTTTAAAACTTAAAAAAGTGGCTGCTTATTAGTTTGAATTATTAACGATATCTCGTGTAGACATTAACTATCGCAATATGTGTGCCCCGTAACATTTATAATTACAAGATATCTCTATACAATTCAAAGCTACACATTATTTTTATACTTAAAACTATAAACTTGACGATTAACCGTCATCGTAAATAAAAGAATAAACCACAAAATCAATCGTAATAATAAAGAAACCTACAACAATAAATTACGTAAAGGTGAATAAATATATATCAAAATATACGAATATGAAACAACTCCTTTCGCTTGATGATAAAAAGAACTTTTTCTCTGACAAATACAACTTTGGCTGTTTTTTTCCACATACGCCGGGTGAAAGAAATGCTGTCAAATGTTATGTGCATAACATGTCGATCAAGATGAAGTTAAGTCGAGCATTGTATTCGTGTCTTCTAATGCTGGCAATGGTAACTCATTCTCTTCTTTGACTCTAGCATCTGACATTTTTAGGAACTTGATCACCTTCTCAGTGGCAGCAATTCCGCAACTACTCACTTCGCTCTAAAATAAATACGCGTAATAATAAGAAAGAAGTCAAAGTTTTATCCATCTTTTCAAATAAAACAATAAAAATATCTTTTAATAAAATATTACAATAAAAATATTATTTAAGATACATTTACCGATGCCGTTAGATTCATAAAGTTAAAGAACTTCTGAAGTACAGATACCATAGTAGCGAAACTTTTGTCTGGTAATCTATTCCGTACTGACAACTCGTACTCCTGGAAACCAGAAAAGTGAGAAGGAAATCAAACTGAATAATAAAATAAAAGAGCTGAATTGAAGTTTTTCTTATAATGACGTGTGTACACAAATTTTATGTACCTTGTTGTCCATTATTAAGTATCCCAGTAAAAGTACAACGTATGCTCCGATCAGCGTGTGCTCCATATGTCGCCCAGCTTTTTGTAACACTGGAAAAAAACAAACACATGATTTGTTGATATTACTATCAATTACAAATATATACTGTTAAATAAGAAACGCGAATATGCAAACATTGCGCGAACATAATACAAACATTTTGTGACGGTCTCTTCGATAAATTCTTCTTGAGATTTAGTGGTGGTTGATACTGTTTCGGTTTGTTCAGAATCTTTCTTTCCATCTAGAATGGCGTCTGTTTTCTGTTCTTCGGCGCGCGCAAGTTCTTCTTGTTTGTAGAACAAATCGATCAATGATCCTACGCCACTTTCACGTGCTGAAAGTATGCAAATAAAAAAAAAAATATATATATATATTTTGTATTTTCGTGATTATATCATTTTATATATTGAGAAACTATGAGTGAAGTATTACCATCAAACATATCCTCTGAAATCGGAGGTGCTTTGAGTTCCATAAGAAGTTTTTTGTTATCATCACATTGTTCCACTAAATTTATCAACAGAATCAGTGCTAACATCATCATGTCAAATCGTGTTTCTTCCGGAACGGATTCAGGCACACGTAATAAAAGAAACAGACTGCTTTCCAAAAAGTCACCTTGTGCGCCGAATGATTTACTACCAAAAGCTGTATACAAAAAAACAATATTATATTCAAAACAAACAACAAATGAATCAAAATATAATTGTAGAAAAAAAAGAACAGCAAGGTCTCTTACATTGTCCGTTAAACTGATGAGTGAGGTTAATGAGAACTTTAATAATGGCAAAAAGACATTCTCTAATAACAGCACCGGTAGAACTTTTATCGCTCGGATCTGTTGTCGGATAAATGGATATCTCCCGTCCACATAGATGATATAAATTAGCTAATGTGGTTACTAATACTCCTTCTTCATATTTCAATAAATACACTTGATTTTCTTCGTTCATATGAGTTACCTGAAAAATAACAATGCAACATCTGTTCTATGTATGGCATCTGTCATAATACAATAGCATTCGGTATTGCAAATCTGAAGGTATTAAGCGCGAACGCAAATAAAGCTAATCAATCAATC